>PISW01009327.1:0-62158 GCA_004023785.1 Mungos mungo | reverse complement strand
TTAAAACTGATGGAAAACAAATCAATAATCCTGTGCAACCAAATGAAAATACTTATATATTTTTAAATGTACATATTTGTAAAATTCTAGCCAAGATGATTTCTAATGATAATAGCATTACTGCCTGTGGGAAGAAGAGAACTTTACCAGATACATTAAAATCTTAACAACATTTTTGAACTTTTTATTAGGGGTTAGAAAGAGGAAAAAAAGTTTATATTTAATGAATTAAAAATTAAAATTTAACTTTTTAGTAAAAGCCCATATCCAGATGTTAAGCAAATTTTAAAAAATAAACATCAGAAAAGAACTATAATTATTTAAAAACAACCTCAAAAGTCAACTCTAACTTCAAAACAAAAATAAAATGCATATTTTTCACCACTGTTTGTAAGTAGTAAATCCATTGATGCAGTGTTGAATCTTCCATGAGGAAAATAAGTTTTCTCTTCAAGTGGTCATCTATATTTTGTGTTTAGTTTAGCTCAGTCAATTTACAGCATGCTGTAATCCACCTTCTTTTTACAGTATGACCACTGGGGAAAGGAGTCATCATTTCAGTCTGACTTTTCTTTCCTATGTTCTCACTCTCTGGCAGTACAAATCCCCACAGTACACAATTTTTATTACCACAAATTATTCCTGAAACAAATCCCTCATTTTCTCCCTTTTCCTCTTTTCCTCCACCCTTCTCTATTTGTACTTTCCTCTCTTCCACAAATATTCACTTAACAAGATCAAGTTAGAAGATGAATTAAAGTCTCACTTTTGAATAATTTCACTAACAGTTTATCATGGGGATAATTTTTCTTGTGCATTTGCAATGGTTTCCTCAGGCTTTACCTTGTCCTCAACGCGACCCAACAGCTAGCCAAATCAGGAGAAAATACGTGGCCATACAATAGCAAGGACTCAGTAGCTCAGCTAAACATTGTACCAACAACATTGACCTTGCTAATTTGTAAATCCTCACCTCAAACTCTTCTCCATGAAGAAATCTGGAACATGTTTATGAAATGATGTCACACACACACATTGTTTATTTTGTGTGCACCAGAATATTGTGTCCAGGCTGAACATAATATTATCAGTGTGGTCTGAGTGTAGAAGGCGGACCATTACCTCTTTTTTCTGAATACTTCACTATGAAAGTAGCCTCAGGGCACCTGGGTGGCTCAGTCGGTTAAGAGTCCAATTTTGGCTCAGGTCATGATCTCACGGTTTGTGGGTTCGAGCCCCGCATCAGGCTGTGTGCTGACAGCTAGCTCAGAGCCTGTCTTCAGATTCTGTGTCTCCCTCTCTCTCTGACCCTCCCCCGCTCATTCTGTCTGTCTGTCTGTCTGTCTGTCTGTCTCTCTCTCTCTCTCTCTCTCTCTCAAATAAATAAAAACAGTAAAAAAAAAAAAAAAAAAAAAACCTTCAGCTGTATTCATTGACTTCTATCATGCTCTCACCCAGGTAAGACTCAGGCCATTTAAACAAATATTATTGAAGTACGGTTGATATAAAATGTTATATTAGTTTCAGAATACAACATAGTTATTCCACAGTTCTATGCATTACTTAGTGCTCACTACATTAACTGTAGTCATCATCTGTCACCACACAGCGTTGTTACAGTAATATTGATTGTATTCCCTATGATGTACTTGTCATCCCCATGACTTATTTATTTTGTAACTGGAAGTTTGTACCTCTGGATGCCCTTCACCTCTTTCATCCATCTCCCCAGCTCTGTACACCTCTGGCAACCAGCACTTTTTTCTAAGACTCTGTTTCTTTTCGGGGGGGGGGGGGGGGGGGGGGTTATGTTTTTGTTTTTGTTTTTTAGATTCCACACAAAGGAGAAATCCTGTGGTATTTGTCTTTCTGATTTCTCATTTAACACCATATCCTCAAGGCCTATCCATTTTGTTGCAAATGGAAAGACCCCATTCTTTCTATGGCTGAGTAATACTCCATTGTATTTATGTATGCTGCATCTCTTCCCATTCATCTATTGATGGACGCCTAGGTTGCTACCATAACTTGGCTATTGTGAATAATGCTGCAATAATCACAGACGTCATATACTTTTTGAGTTAGTGGTTTTGTTTTCTCTTTGTAAATACTCAGTAATGAAATTACTGGATTGCATGGTACTTCTATTTTTAATTTTTTGAGGAACCTCCACACTTTTCCACAGTGGCTGCACCAATTCACATTCCCACCAACAGCACACAAGTGTCCCTTTCATCTGCAGCCTTACTAAAGCTTGTTATTTCTTGTCTTTTTGATTCTAGTCATTCTGACAGGTGTAAATGACATCGCCTTGTGGTTTTGATTTGCTTATGGAGGATCTTCTCGTGTGTGTGTTGGCTATCTTTATGTCTTCTTTAAAAAATGTCTATTCCAGTCCTTGGTTCATTTTTTAATGGGATTTTTTTTTTTATTTTGGTGTTGAGTTGTAAACATCATTAATATATTATAGATGTATCTGTAATATATTATAATATATTAATGCCTATCACCCATTTAGCCCACCTCCCCACCCAGCTCTCCTCCAGCAATCCTGTTTGTTCTATTTGAGGATTTCTTACAGTTTGCCTCTTTCTATCTTGTTCTTCCTTCCCTTCCTCTATGTTCATCTGTTTTAAGTTCCACATGTGAGTAAAATCATATATTTGTCTTTCTGTGATTAACTTATTTTGCTTAGCAAAATACACTCCAATTCCATCCATGTTGTTGCAAATGGCAAGATTTCATTCTTTTTGATCACTGAGTAATAACTCTGAGTGTATGTATGTGTATATATGTGTGTATATGTTTTCTATATTTTCATAGCTTTTTATATATTTATATATCTTTTTAAAATTTTTTAAATGTTTGTTAGTGCAAGTTGGTGAGGGGCAGAGAGAGAGGGAGGCACAGAATTTTAAGCACTCCAGGCACTGAGCTGTCAGCACAGAGCCTGATGCAGGGATCAAACTCACAGACTACAAGAACATGACCTGAGCTTAAGTCTAACATCTAGCTGACTGAGTCACTCAGCTGCCCCTATAACACTTCTTCTTTATCTATTCATCAATTACTAGACATTTGGTCTCTTTCCATAATTTGGCTCTTGTTGATAGCACTACTAAAAACAACGGGGGCATGTGCCC
The DNA here is from genome assembly GCA_004023785.1 of Mungos mungo. Lineage (NCBI taxonomy): Eukaryota > Metazoa > Chordata > Mammalia > Carnivora > Herpestidae > Mungos > Mungos mungo. Next base: position 59,015 of record PISW01009327.1, on the reverse strand, counting down.
CTTTCAATCAGTGTTGTATCCTTTGGATAAATACCTAGTAGTGCAATTGCTGGGTATAACATAGTTCTATTTATAATTTTTTGAGGGAACTCCACACTGTCTTGAAGTGTGGCTGCACCAGTTTTCATGCCCATCAGCAGTGCAAACATGTTTCCCTTTCTCTGCACCTTCACCAACATCCATTATTTTGTGAGTTGCTCATTCTAGCCATTCTAACAGGTGTAAGATGGTATCTCATTGTAGCTTTGATTTGTAGTTCCTTGATGATGAGTGATTTTTGAGCATTTTTTTCATGTGTCTGTTAGCCATCTAGATGTCGTCTTTGTAAAAGTGTTCGTTCATGTCTTCTGCCAATTTCTTCACTGGATAATTTGTTTTTTGGGTGTTGACTTTGATACATTCTTTATAGATTTTGGATACTAACCCTTTATCCAATATGTCATTTGCAAATATCTTCTTCCTTTCCTTTGGTTGCCTTTAGTTTTGTTGATTGTTTCCTTCGCCTCACAGAAGCTTTTTATCTTGATGAGGTCCCACTTTTGCTTTTGTTTGCCTTGCATCCAGAGTTCTGTCTAGTAAGAAGTTCTACAGTTGAGATCAAAGAGGTTGCTGCCTGTTTTCTCCTCTAGGATTTTGATGGTTTTCTGTCTCAAATTTGTGTCTTTCATCCATTTTGAGTTTATTTTTGTGTCTGGTGTAAGAAAGTAGTCCAGGTTCATTCTTCCATATGTTGCTGTCCAGTTTACCCAGCACCATTTGCTGAAGAGACTTTTTTTCCATTGGATATTCTTTCCTGCTTTGTTGAAGATTAGTTGGCCATACATCTGTGGGTCTATTTCTGGGTTTTCTATTCTCCATTAATCTATATGTCTATTTTTGTGCCAATACCATCTGTCTTGATGATTACCGCTTTGTAATACAACTTGAAGTCTGGGATTGTGATGCCTCCTGTTTTGGTTTTCTTTTACAACATTACTTGTCTACTTGGGGTTTTTCTGGTTCCATACAAATTTTAGAATTGTTTGTTATAGTTCTGTGAAGAATACTGGTGTTATTTTGTTAGTGATTCTTTGAATGTGTAAATTGTTTTAGGTAGTATCAGTATTTTAGCGGTATTTGTTCTTCCAGTCCATGAGCATGGAACGTTTTCCCATTTCCTTGTGTCGTCTTACATTTCTTTCCGAAGGTTTCTATAGTTTTCAGCACACAGATCTTTTACCTTTTTGGTTAGGCTTATTCCTACATATCATATGGTTTTTGATGCAATTGTAAATGGGATCGATTCCTTGATTTATCTTTCTGCTTCATTATTGGAGTATAGAAATGCAACTGATTTCTGTGTATTGATTTTGTATCCTGCAACTTTGCTGAATTCATGTATCAGTTCTAGCAGATTTTTGGTGGAGTCTTTCAGGTTATCCACATAAAGTACCCTGTTACCTGCAAAGAGTGAAAATTTGATTTCTTGTTTGCCAATTTGGATGCCTTTTATTTCTTTGTTGTATGATTGTTGAGACTAGGATGTTCAGGACTGTGTTGAACAATAGTGGTGAGAGTGGTCCTCTCCGTTGTGTTCCTGACTGTAGGGGGAAAGCTCTCCTTCCCCCCGCCCCCATTGAGGATGATATTAACTGTTGGTCTTTTGTATATGGACTTTATGATGTTAAGGTATGTTCCTTCTATCCTTGCTCTCTTGAGGATTTTTAAAATATACTGTATTTTGTCGAATGCTTTTTCTGCATCTATTGAGAGGATCATATGGTTCTTATCCTTCATTTTATTAATGTGATGTATCACATTGGTTGACTTATTTTGGTATAGTCTCAATACTTTATTTTTGCTTTTGTTTCCCTCCCCTGAGGAGACCTGTCTAAAAATGTTAAGGATGATGTCAAAGATATTACTGCCTGTTTTCTTCTCGGAGTTTCATAGTTTCAGGTCTCACATTTAGATCTCCAGTCCAACTTGAGTTTATTTTGTGGATGATGCAAGAAAATGGTCCACTTTTATTCTTTTTCATGTAGCTGTTCAGTTTTCCCAGTACCGTTTATTGCAGAGACTGTCTTTTCCCCATTATGTATTTTTACCTCCTTTGTCATAAATTATGTAAGTATGGGTATATATTTCTGGGATCTTTAGCCTGTTCCATTGATGTATGTGTCTATTTTTGTGCCAGTAGAATACTGTTTTGATTACTATTGCTTTGTAGTACATCTTGAAATCTAGGATTGTGATACCTGAAGCTTTGGTCTTTTTTCAAGATTGTTTTGGCTATTCAGGATCTTTTGTTCTCCATATAAATTATAGAATTATTCTAGCTCTATAAAACACACACACACACACTTACTCACTATTTTGATAGGGATTGCATCGAATCTAAAGGTTGTTTGGGGATAATATGGACATTTTAATTATTTTGATTCTTTTAATCCATAAGCATAGAATATCTTTTTATATGTTTGTGAAATCTTCACTTTCTTTCATCAATGTCTTACAGTATTTTTCTGAGTACACTTATTTCATCTCCTTGGTTAAGTTTACTCCTAGGTATTTTATTATTTTGGTAAAATTGTAAATGGAATTATCTTAATTTCTGACACTTCATTATTAGTGTATAGAAATGCAACCAATTTCTGTTAATTTTATATTGTACACTTTTCTAAATTCATTTATAACTTCTAGTAATTTCTTGGAGTCTATAGGGTTTTCTATAAACTATATCACATCATCTACAAATAGAGTTTTACTTCTTTACCATTTTGGATGTTTATTTTTTTCTTGTCTGATTACATTGTCTAGGGCTTCCAGTACTATGTTAAATAAAGGTGGTGACTGGACATCTTTGTCTTATTCCTGATCTTAGAGGAAAAGCTCAGCTTTACCATTGAGTATGATGTCAGCAGTGACTTTGTTCCATAGGGCCTTTTTGTATTGAGGTAGGTACTGTCTAAACCCACCATGAGAGTTTTTATCATGAATATATGTTGAATTTTGTTGGTTTTTTTTTTTTTGCATCTATTAAGATGACCACATGATTTTACTCCTTCCTCTTCTAAATATGAGATACAAAACATTGATTAGCAAGTATTGAGCAATTCTTGCATCCCTGGAATAAATTCCACTTAATTATAGCAAATAATCCTTATATAAATATATATATATATTTTTTTTACGTAAGTATAGTTGACACAATGTTGCATTAGCTTCAGATGCACGACAACATAGTGACTCGACAACTCTGTGTTCAGCTGTGCTCACCAGTGTAGCCACCATCATTCACCCTGAAACACAACTAAAATACCACTGACTGTATTCCTCAGGCTGCACCTATAATCCCAAGATTTATTTATTAACTGGAAGGCTGCACCTCCCACTCCCCTCACCCTTTTTGACATCCCCTCACCTCCAACAACCATCAGTTTGTTCTCTCTGGGTTTGTTTATGCTTTACCTTATTTCTTTGTTTATTTGTTTTGTTTCTTGGATTACACATATATGAGAGATCATATGATATTTTTCTCTGTCTGACTTATTTCAGTAGTGTAATGCTCTAAGCTGTTACAAAAAGCAAGATCTCATTCTTTTTTCATGCCTGGCTAATATCTTTATCCATTCATCTATCAATGGGCATGGGGTTGGTGGGCTCCATAACGTGGCTATTGTAAATAATGCTGCAAAAAACATATGGGTGCATATATCTTTTCAAATTAGTGGACTTTTTAAATTGTTTTGGGATAAAAACCCCATGATGTAGTTGAATTACTGAATCCTATGATAATCCAATTTTTAATTTTTTGAGGAACATCCATATTGCTTTGCACAGTAAATATATCTATTTACATTCTCACCAACAGTGCACCAAGTATTTCCTTTTTTCCTACATCCTCGTCAACACTTGTTATTTCTTGTCTTTCTGATTTGAGCCCTTCTGACAGGTGTAAGGTGATATTTAACTGTGGTATCGATTTTCATTTGCCTGATAATCAGTGATGTGGGGCATTTTTCCATATGTATGTTGGCCATCAGAATATCTTTTTTGGGAAGATGTCTATTCAGTTCCTCTGCCCATTTTTTAATCAGATAATTTGTTTTGGTACTGAGTTTTGTGAGTTTCTTATATATTCTGGATACTAACCCCTACTAAAATATACCATTTGTAAATATCTTCTCCCATTAAGAAGAATGCTTTTTCATTTTATTGATTTTCTTTCCTGTGCAAAAGCTTTTTAATTTTTGGATACTCGCAATAGTTGATTTTGTTTTTGTTTTTGTTTTTTTGTTTGTTTTTGTCTGAAGAAACCTATCTAGAAAAATGTTGCTAATGCTGATGTCAAAGAGATTACTGCCTGTTTTCTTGCAGAAGTTTAGTAGTTTCAGGTCTCAAATATATTTTTAATCCCTTCTAGTTTATTTTTGTGTATGGTATAGAAAGTGGTCAAATTTCATAATAACGTAGCTGAAAGAAACAAGAAAACAATCCCACTTAAAATTGCAACAAAAAATAAAATACCTAGAAATAACCAAGGAGATGAAAGACCAGTACTCTGAAACCTGTAAAACATTGATTAAATAATTGAAGATGACACAAATCAAGTATTTCTGCTCATGATTGAAATAATTAATATTGTTTAAATGTCCATATTACCACAAACAATTTACAGATTTAATGCAATCCCTATCAGAGTTACAGTGGCACTTTTCACAGAACTGGAACAAATAATTCTAAAATTTTTTTAAAAAAGAAGACCCTGAATAGCCAAAGCAATCTTGAGAAAGAAGACCAAAAGTTCAGGTAGCATGATGTCAGATATGAAAATATACTAGAAAGCTATAGTATTCAAAACTGTATGCTACTGGCACAGAAGTATATAATGTTGATTAGTATAACAGGATATAGATCATAGAAATAAACTCAAATTTGTATGGTCAATTAAATTATGATAGAAGAGGCAAGAATATACAATGGGGAAAAGACCATCTCTTTGGAAAATGGTACTGAGAAAACCGGAAAGCTACACACAAAAGAGAGATTTTATTTATTTTTTTAAACAATAGTTTACTGTCAAATTGGTTTCCATACAACACCCAGTGGTCCTCCCCCCACAAATGCCCCCCCTCCATGACAACACCCCCTTCCCCCTCTCCCTCCCCCTTTCGCCCTCAGTTCGTTTTCAGTATTCAATAGTCTCTCAGGTTTTGCGCCCCTCTTTCTCCCCAACTCTCTTTCCCCCTTCCTCTCCCCATGGTCCTCCATTAAGTTTCTCCTATTCTCCTGTTAGACCTATGAGTGCAAACATATGGTATCTGTCCTTCTCCGCCTGACTTATTTCACTCAGCATGACACCCTCAAGGTCCATCCATTTTGCTACAAATGGCCATATCTCATTCTTTCTCATTGCCATGTAATACTCCATTGTGTATATATACCACATCTTCTTGACCCATTCATCAGGTGATGAACATTTAGGCTCTTTCCATGACTTGGCTATTGTAGAAAGTGCCACTATGAACATTGGGGTACATGTGTTCCTATGCTTCAGCATGTCTATGTCCCTTGAATAAGTCCCCAGCAGTGCTATTGCTGGGTCATAGGGGAGTTCTATTGATAGTTTTTTGAGGAGCTTCCACACTGTTTTCCAGAGTGGCTGCACCAGTTTACATTCCCACCAATAGTGTAGGAGGGTGCCCATCTCTCCACACCCTCGCCAGCATCTATAGTCTCTTGATTTGTTCATTTTAGCCACTCTGACCGGTGTGAGGTGGTATCTCAGTGTGGTTTTGATTTGTGTTTCCCTGATGCTGAGTGACACTGACATTTCATGTGCCTGTTGGCCATCTGGATGTCCTTTTTGGAGAAGTGTCTGTTCAGATCTTCTGCCCATTTCTTCAGTGGATTATTTGTTTTTCGAGTATGGAGTTTAGTGAGCTCCTTGTAGATTTTGGATACTAGCCCTTTATCTGATATGTAATTTTAAAAACATGTATCATGGAATTTGGTTTGCCAATATTAAGAATTTTACACATATATTGATCAGGAATATTGTCCTATATAGTTTTCCCCCCATCATGTCTTTATCTTGTTTTGCTATCACAGTAATGCCAGACAGGTAAAATGAGTTTGGAAATTTTTCTTCCTCTTCTACCTTTTGGACTACTTTGAGGAGACTAGGTATTAACTCTTCTTTAAATGTTTGGTAGAATTCACCTGTGAAACTATTTGGTCCTGGACTTTTGTCGATTGAGTTTTTGATTACCAATTTAACTTTGTTGCCAGTAATCAATCTGTTTGAAATTTCTATTTCTCTCTATTTTTTTCTGAAGTATTTTTCTGAAGTATTGCCTCCAGCAGGCCCAGGGCTCGGTGTCGGTGAAGGGGAGTGAGAGAGCCTCGACTTCTCTCTGCTCACCAGGCAAGCATCTGCACTGACCAGAGAGTCAGCTTTATTTATTGACAAAAATGTATGAGGTACAACACGGAAGTGACAATTGCCTTAGACAAGGATTTCTGATGACAAATTCTTTGGTATGTAAAAACTTCCCAGAACATAGATTAGTAGAAGACTCATGCATAACGTTTATTAATAGTGATTGAAGTAGGTGACTACATGCTTATCCTATGGGGAAAGAAGGGATCTTTAGCATTCAAATATAAGGCAATGTTTTTATCAAAGGCAAGAGTTCTTTTGTGAGCAGGGGTCAATAGCTTGTTTTCCTGAGGGGAAGTAAAACAGGTTTCTTAGGAAATATAATATTTGTTCCTATAATCACAAAAGAAGAAACTCCTATAATTTTTTATAAAGGTACAATTCACATATTTTTAGCATAAGAAAGCAAGTCACTCCTGATATCAGTCAGGCGCCTTGGGGGTCGGTGCTGAAGCAGAAATTGAGTGAGGGTTGAATGGGTGTAGACGCTGGTGGCCATCTGATGGTGGGAGGCCTTGCAAACCCGCCTTACCCCATTAGCAGATTTTTTTCTCACCGTATGAGTTCAGAAACTGGCTTCCTGCAAAGTATGTTTCAAGGAATTTATTGATTTGTTTCTAGGTTGTCTAATTTGTTCACACACAGTTTTTTAGGTTTGAGAGCTGGAGGGGCAGGGGAGCAGGGATGGGACGGGCTGGGGGTTGGAGGGGAAAGGACGGGGAGGGAAGGAGAGAGGGAGAGAGAATGGGGAAGGGGCAGAGGGAAGAGCGGAGAGAGAATCCCAAGCAGGCTCCATGCTGTCAGCACAAGGGGCTCTATCTCACCAACTCTGAGATCCTGTCCTGAGCTGAAATCAAGAGTTGGAAGCTTAGCTGACTGAGCAACCCAGATGCCCCTGTTCACACACAATTAATAGGTTTCCTATAATAATAGTTTTCTTATATAAATGGTTGTCATTTCTCCCTTTTAATTTTTTTATTCCGTTTGAGTCCTCTCTCTCTCTTGTTCTTGATGAATCTAGCTAAAGGTTTATCACTTTTATTTATCTTTTCAGAGAATCAGCTCTTAGTTTTATTGATCTTATGTATTTTTTATTTCAACTTACACTCTGATCCTTATTACTTCCTTTCTTCTACTGATTTTGAGCTTTGTTCTTTTCTTTAGTTCCTTGAGGTGTACGGTTAGATTGTTTATTTTATTTTTTAAATTTTAGATAATGTACAGTACAATATTGATTTCTGGAGTAAATGCAGTGATTTATCACTTTCATACAACACCCTGTGCTCATCACAAGTGCTCTCCCTAATTCCCTCACCCAGCTAGCCCCTCTCCCACCCATATCCATATATATATATATATATATATTTTTTTTTTAATGTGGTAGACCTGTATTTCTATGAACTTTCATCATTGAACTGTTGTTGTGTCCTAGGGATTTGGGACCATTGTTTCCATTTTCTTTTGTCTGCTGGTATTTTATTTCCACTTTGATTTCTTCGTTAACCCATCGGATGTTTAGTAGCATGTTGTTTAGCCTCTGTTTATTTTTTTTTTAAGCCAGGTTTTTTTTTTCTTGTAATTAATTTCTCATTTCATATCATTTTGATCAGAAAAAATGCACAATATGATTTCAATCTTAAACTTATTCAGACTCGTTTTATGGCCTAATATGTGATCTGCCCTATATAGTATTTTATGTGCACTTGAAAGAAATATGTATTCTGTTCTTTGGGGATAAAATGTCCTGTATGAATCTGTTAAGTCTGGTGTAATGCATCATTCAAAGTCCCTGTTTCTTCCTAATGGAGGACCAGGGGGAGGGGAAGAGGGAAAAAGAGTTGGGGAGAGAGAGGGATGCAAAACTTGAGAGACTATTGAATACTGAAAACGAACTGAGGGTTGAAGGGGAAGGGGGAGGGGGGAAAAGAGGTGGTGGTGATGGAGGAGGGCACTTGTGGGGAAGAGCACCGGGTGTTGTGTGGAAACCAATTTGACAATAAACTATTAAAAAAAAAAAAGTCCCTGTTTCTTTATTGGCTTTTCTGTCCGAATGATCTATCCATTGATAGAAGTATAGCTTCAAAGTTTCACACTAGTATTGTGTTACTGTCAGTTTCTCCATCTGTCTGTTAATATTTGCCTTATGCATTTAGGTGCTCCTACATAGGTGCTGGACATTTATACCTTTTAGAATCCTCTTGTTAACTTAATCCTTTTATCCTTATGTAATGCCCTTCTTTAGCTCTGGTTACCGTTTTTGTTTTAAAGTCTATTTTGTCTGATCAAAGTATTGCTGTCACAGCTTTCTCCTTTTTTTGCTCCCATTTGCATGGAATATCTTTTTCCAGCCCTCACACTTTCAGTCTGTATGTATGTGTCTTTAGGTCAAAAGCAAATCTCAAGTAAGCAACATATATATCTATGTTTGTTGTAATCCAATGAGATCGAACCCACTCGGTCAACAGTCAGATAGGGAATTTTAGAGAGCTTTATTGCAGATTATTTTAGTTCAGCCGAACGGCTCCTCCAGAGTGGTGGAAAGTACTCAGGGAGTGCGCTGCCGGGCTGGAGCATGGGGCTTTTCAAGGGTTATTCAGGACGAAGTACGTCATTTATTAGTCAGCCAATTACAGGTCATAGCACCTTAGGTAACCAGTAGTATCTTTACATATACACATTACTTTTGGTGGGAACCTATCAGTTTTTAGAGTTGTCTCCGATGAGGTTTGAAACGACCAATCACAAGCGGTTTCACAGAAGCAAGAACTTTCCCAGTAAAAAGGGGAGTGATTACCTGATACACAGTCCTGCGAAACAAATTTAGCAGCAAGCATGTACAGAAGCAGATTGAGAAAACAATGTGCTAGTCTTATTTGTTCAAGACTCAAGGTTACACAAAGTTGTTACATTTCTTTTTCCCCTTCTGCTAGTTTCTTGTTATTGCTAGGGTCCACAGACAGTGGGAAATTTTCTGTTGCCTCATCTCCCACTGTCTATTGTCCTAGTTCCCTAGTCAGGGTGGTCTCTAACAAGTTGTGTGTGTTTGGCTAATCCCTCAGCCACACTATGTCTTTTGATTGGAGCATTTAGACCATTTACATTTAAAGTAACTATTGACAGGCATATATATATTACCATTTTATTGTGGTTTTTGTTATTTTTGTAGTTCTATTGCTTTCTTCTTGCTCTCTTCTGTTTTGATGGCTTTCTTTAGTGTTATGTTTGGATTTCTCATTTTTTGTGTATCAATAAATTTTCATTTACAGTTATCTTGAGGTTCATATATAACATTTTATGTAAATAGAAATCTACAATAAGTTGATGACCACTTATATTTAAACACATTCTGGGGCACTTGGGTGGCTCAGTTGGTTGAACTTCTGACTTCTGATTTCAGCTCAGGTCATGATTTCATGGTTCATGGGTTCAAGCTCCACTTCCAGCTCTGTGCTGACAGCATGGAGCCTGCTCAGGATTCTCTATCTCCCTCTCTCTGCCCTGCTTGCTTGCCAATTGATTCTCTCTCTCTCAAAATAAACAAATATTTTTTTAAAAATTGAACATATTCTAAAAGAACTACATTTTTACTGTTCCCTCCATGTTTTATATATAGGTCATTTTATAGCTTTCTACTTTGTGTATCCCTTGAGTAACTTTTGTAGACATGATTGATTTTATTATTTTTATGTTTTAACCCCCGTAACGGGCTTTATAAGTGATTTTTCTAGTACATTTGCTATGTTTGCTTTTACCAGTGAAGTTTTTCTCTTCCATAATTTTCTTCTATTTATGGTCTTTCTTTCCATTTCAAAAGTTCCTCTTAACCTTTCTTGAAAGGCAAATTTAGTGATGATGAACCCCTTTAACTTTTATTTATCTGGAAATCTCTTTAGCTCTCCTTCAATCCTGACTGATGATCTTGTAGGCTATTTTTTGCTGCAGGTTTTTTTCCTTTCAGCACCTTGAAGTTACCATGCAACTCCTTTCTGGCCTGCAAAGTTTCTACTGAAAAATCAGTTTATAGCCTTATGGGGTTTTTCTTGTATATAACTAGTTTCTTTGTTCTTGCTGCTTTTACTATTCTCTCTGTATCTTTGATTTTTGCTTTTGCTTTTTTTTCTTAATTCTCTTTTGAGAGAGAGCGCATGGGCCCACTGTTCATGAGTGGGGGAGGGGCTGAAAGAGACGGAGACAGAGGATCTGAAGCAGGCTCTGCACTGACAGCAGGGAGTCCAATGCGTGGCTCAAACTCCTAAACCATGAGGTCATGACCTGAGTCGCCCAGGATTTTTGCTTTTTAAATTGTTATGTGTCTTGGTGTGGACCTCCTTGGGTTCATCTTGTTTGGGCTCATCTGTTTAGAACCTGGATATCTGTTCCCTTCCCCCAGACTAGGGAACTTTTCAGCTATTTCTTGAAGTTTTCTGCCCCATTCCTCTCCCTCCTTCCCTTCCTCCCTCCCTCCCTCCTCCAGAGATCTCTATACTGTGAATGTTGTTATGCTTGATGATCTCACATGGTCACTTAATGTAGTCTCATTTTTTTAATTTTTTTTTTCTTTTCAGCGTGGTTGCTTTCCACTATCCTTTCTTCAGTATCAGTGATCCATTCTTCTGCATCCTCTAATTGGTTATTGATTCCCTCTGGTGTATTTTTTATTTCAATTATGTATTCTCCAGCTCTGACAGGTTATTTTTTTATATTTTTTATTTCTTCGTTGAAGTCTTTACTGAGTTTATCAACTCTTGTATCAAAGTCCAGTATTTTTATGACCATTACTTTGAGCTCTTTAAGAGGCATATTGCTTATCTTTCTTTCATTTAGCTCTTTTTCTGTGATTTTTTTTCTGTTCTTCAGAACGTAGTCTGTTTCTTCATTTTGTTTATCTGTTTGTTCCAGCTATGTCTACTGGTTTTGAACGCAGTGGCCTCGTATAGGATTCCCGTGATGCTCTGTAGCATAATTCCCTTTGGTCACCATAGCTAGGCCCTCCATGAGTTTCCTCTGTGTAGGCTACATATGGCATCCTGTTATGGCTGAGTTGTAATTGCTGTAAGGATGCTGGTGGCTAAGCTGGCCCTCAGCCCTACTTGCTGTAATGACCCACCTTGCTTGCTGTAGGAGAACTGGGCAGCCGCATTTGCTCCTTGTGCTGTTAAGCAGCTCAGCTGCAGACCCACTGGTGGTAGGACCAGACCTCAGCCTATCTGTTTGCCATTAGCCACTGTGACAGCTGCATCAAAGGGCAGGCCTTGCTCCCTGAAAAGCCAAGTGAGAAGCCCAGTTGCAAGGACTGGAGGGTGCTGGTGTGTGGAGTTAGTTTCCCAGATCCACAGGGCAGGATGCCTGGATCTATCACAGGGTGGATTGATAGAGTGCTTTGGAGAGATGCCTGCTGGGGCAAATGGGTTGGGTGAGGCGTGTCTACAGGGGAATGATGAGGTGGGGCATGTAGTCCTAGGAAGGTGGAAGGGAGAGTGTTAGAACGGGCTCCAGCAAGTATTTGGCATCTAGGCTCTGGGAGAGTAAGAAAAGTGGCCCCCATAAGCACTTTCATTCCAGTAGAAAGCTCCTGCAGACCCTTGCCCTCCTCCAGCACACATCCTAAAATTAGTCAATAAATCTCTTTGACATCCAACCCATACACTTTTCAAAGTGCTGCTCCTGTACCATATCTCAGGCTGAGTTATTTAGTGGCCAGCTCTTTAAGGGATGAGACTCAGTTTGCTATTGCCCACTGGCTGTCCTGGAGTTAAATCCTGCTGATTTTCTTGCTTTTTCTGTTTAATTTTTTTTTAACACTTATTCATTTTTACAAGTGAGGGAGACAGAGCCTGAGTGGTAGAGGGGCAGATAGAGGGAGACAAAATCCGAAGCAGGCTCCAGGCTCTGAGCTGTCAGGTACAGAGCCCAGTGGGGTGCTGGAACCCACAGACTGTGAAATCATAACCCAAGCTGAAGTCAGACGCTTAGCCCTGAGCCACCCAGGCACCCCTAACCCTGCTGATTTTCAAAGCCTGATACTACAGGGACTGATCTTCTCAGTGCAGGTCCCCAGGACCAGGGATGTGTGGTTTGGAGTTTGATTCTCTTGTTCCTCCATGTGTGTGATGTCCCTCCCATCTGTGGCCAATTATATCAGGGGGTTTGGTTTCCAACTGAATCTGTACCACTCCTACCATTTACGATGTGGCCTTCTCTCTACAACTGGCTACAGAAGATCTGTTCTGCTAGTCTTCAGATTGTCTTTGGGGTTAGGTGCCATGTGTGTAGTTGTTGCCTGATGGTGTCCACGGGATGAGGTGAGCTCAGGATTCTCCTAATCCACCATCTTTCCTCTTTCAAGATTGAAGTCAATTATATATTTTGGCACTTAAAAAATATATCTTCTTTGTCATCTACCTACACTGTTGGGATTTGTGGTATATGTTTAGGCAACTAAATTTATGCATACTGAATTATGTCAGACTTATAAATGGCTCCAAAAATAATAATCTGGCATTGTTGTCTAAGAAACTGCCTGACTGCATTAGAAATTGTGGTTCAGGACATAGGGAAACCACAGAGGTGTTAAGAGGCCTCAAGTTGCTTCAAGTCTAAGAACTTTTTTTGGTGTAATACTTGGGCAAGAATGATGGCTGCCATGGCAGAGATAAGGGATCTGTCTTTTCCACAGACTGAGCTTTCAGCGGGTTCATGATTTATTTATATGCTCTCCACAGGGTTTAGCAAAGTTCTTTGCCTACAGTAGGCCCTCAGTAAACATTCACTGAATATATGAAAAAGGGTCAATGGGGAAATGCATTCACCATTGATTGTGATAATGAAAGTCATTTGCTTTTCTGAAATTCACTTAAATTCCAGTATAGCAGAACCACCACTTTTATGAGTGAAATGGCTTTGTATTGACCACTGAATTTCCTGTGATAAAATGAAAATATCCACAGAAATTCCTAGTTCATAAAACTTTAATTGAGATGGTTTGGCTGAAACAGATACGAGAAACCACCAAAGAAATTTTCTAACTCTGTAGCCTATATGAGACCTTTTCACACTACCCAATTAATTATTGGATTTTCAGGAATAAATCTTAAGTTTAAATAAAAATAACTTGTACATTTTGAGAGCAGACAGCTGAAATTAAGGGTTGCTTAGCCCTTTAGATCTGACCCAGGGTTAATATTGGTTTAAACTGATATGAAAATAATTTCTAACAATAAAATCTCTCCTGTAAAAACCAAGATGATTGATACTCTTTGTCCCAGGAAATTAAAGATTGAGAAATTTCTTTCACATTAACTATTTCAAAGTAAAAATGTCATTTAACTGGATAAATTGTGAACATGGCGAGCAACAGCACAATAGACTTAGTATTACGTGGTAAGACCTCAGTGTAGGCTCTTTATCATTGCAACCCCCATGTTTGACCTTCCAAAAAAAATGGAAAAATAGCCCGATATCTGCCCAGATATTAAAGTAAAAATGGATCACTTGCTTAGATTGAGCCACTCTTAACTCTCTACAAATGCTTTATTTTCCCTTACTTTGATATATTTAAGATATTATGAGAAAGCAAATGGGTCAGGATTCTGGAAAATCATTCTCCTGGTGAGGGCAGGGATCCAATGATCCAGAAAGAGAAGTGGAATTAATCAAACATAGGTCTTTAATTTTATCTTCTAAATGATTGTCCACTGCAAACCAGCCTTTCCATCTTTACCTCCTGTGGTAATTCAGGCCTTCATCACCATTTTCCTATGCCAGTACTTTCTCAAACTTGAGTGTACATCAGGATTATCTGGAGCCCTTATTACAAATGAGATTACTGAACTGAATCCCCAGGGTTTCTGATTGAATCGTTTTGGGACACTTGAAAAGATATCTACACCCCATATTCCTAGCCTCACTAATTCACAATAGCCATGATATGGAAAGAGCCTAAGTGTCCGTTGATGGATGAATGAATTAAAACGTAGTCAATATACACGATGAAATATTCAGCCTTAAAGAGAGCTTTTCATTGCCAATAACATGGATAAACCTGAAGGACATTATGCTAAGTGAAATAAGTCAGATGCAGAAAGACAAATTTCACTTGTATATGAAATCTAAAGTCAAATTTGTAGAAAGAGTAGAATGGTAGCTGTCAGGGTTTGGGTTGGAAGCAATGGTCAGATACTGGTTAAGGGGTATAAACTCTCAGTTATAAGATGACTAAGCTCTGGGGACCTAATGTACAGCATGATAACTATTGTTAATGTAGGTTTGAAATTGTCTGTGAAAGCAGATCTTAAGTGTCCTTACAAAACACGCACGCACACGCATGCACATGCACGCTCACACACACACACACACACACACACACACACACACACACACACAGGAGCACCTGGCTGGCTCAGTTAGTAGAGCATGTGTCTCTTGATCTCAAGATTATAAGCCCCGCATTGGGTGAAGAGATTACTTAAAAATAAAAAATAAAATACACAAATGCAAACCATGAAAGCTAATGGATCTGTTATTCAACTTGATTACAGTAACTATTCTACAATGTATATGTATATCAAACTATCATATTGTATACCTTAATGTATAAAATGCTTGTCCATCATACCTCAGTAAAGCTGAACAGAAACAGTTTTGAAGTGAGGACCAAGAATTTGGATTTCTCACAAACTTTCAAGTGCTGCTGAGGCTACTGATCCAAGGTCATTACTTTGAGAACCTCATCTTAAATTATTTCTGCTCCTTTGGTTTATACCACCTAAAAACATCCTCTATGCTGCCTGTTTTCCCCTAGACAAAATATTTCCATGACTTTCCATCACCAACCTACAGGACAAGGACCAAACTTCTTCACTGGCTCACAACCTTCTATGAATGTCCACTTGTCCAGCTTCTCTTCGTGCACTTTTGACCTTCACAAGATCCCCAGGGGATATTTTCTGTACTTTGTCATCTGGAGTGTAGGACTTAGGTCACTCTTATTCATTATAATGTTTTAATTGCCTAGCACAGTGAACTTCACCTCAAAGTATATAGGTCTTCTGAATTAAGTTGGTGACTATATCTGGTCAACTGAATTCATTCTATCAACATAAAATCCATCTAGGGAAGGGAAGAACTGCCAGAGCCAGAGCCACCGAGACCTCCAGGAAGGATAAAGGAAGTATTTTCCAAAACTGAAAAGGATTGCCTGAATTTTGGAGTCAAATGAAAGTAATAATCCCCTGATCGAGGACACCACTGGGCTGCACAAGTGAGGGGCCGGGGCCTCTGGACAGTGACCGCTGCATGAAGTCATGGGAGACAGTGCTGTAGCTTCATGACTTTAGAATAAAGTGGACTGGGGGGCAGGTTCTGACTGCTTCTTGCTTGGTGTCACTTACTTTGGCCAAGCTGAAATCTATATATTTGTGCTGAAATTTCCACATATGTGAAGTCACCCCAGATAGTTTTTACTGAGTATCCTATCAGATAGATCTTTGGCACAAGGTTAAAATTTGTTGCAGTGGGGAACCTTGATTTCTGAAACTTAAAACATTTATTCTTGCCCATCTATTCAAAGTAAAGTTGAAGTTGTCAGGTGACAACTTTGTGAATTTTACTACCAAGGTCAGACTTTGGGACATTAAAAATAGGATGAAAAGGGGCACCTGGGTGGCTCAGTTGGTTAGAGGTCCAACTTCAGCTTAGGTCATGATCTCACGGTTCATGAGTTCAAGCCTGATTGGAATTCTGTCTCCCTCTCTCTCTGTCCCTCCCCTGCTTGTGTGCACTTACTCTCTTGCTGTCTCAAAAATAAACACATAAAAATATACATCAAAAAATAGGATTAAAAAATATATACTCATGGCATGATGACATTCATGTCATGTTTTAGTATTAAGTGTGCGTGTGTGTATATGCATATTACATTTAGGAAGGAGGTCTGTGACAGACCATGACGGAAACTGGAAGATTTGCCAACTGTGTGTCCTATATGAAGTCTTCTCAGGTGGCAACTGCTTGCTTATTTTCCCATCATGATTACCAATAAAAATATTAACAAAAATACATTTTTAACCTGGAAGAAGTGAGTATTTGAGGAGATGGCATCTGATTCGGTAGCTAGGGATGAGAGAGAGAATATGGGGGAGAAACTGTATTTACTATGTTACAAATGAAAGAAAACAGGTTAATCCTTGGACTTGTGGGAAGGAATGTGTCCTAGAACCTGACTGGGGCCTAAGAATGGGCCTTAGAGTTTAATGATAAAATGATCTGCAGGAGTTCTTGGATATGGAATCAACTGTGAAAGTGACTGTTCACCTGTGATGAAACATCTCTATTTCCATGCAATAGGAGAAAAAAACAGGACATTTTTAATAAAGCTTGGAATCCAGAAGTAAATGTGTGTATTGGAAAGTAAAACAGGGCCAAGCAAATCGTCATAAATCTAGTCCACTTTAGAAGCAGGATTGAACCAAAAATACGTGCAGGTGTGCTAGGCCAGGAATTTAGGATTTCCTGAGAACGAGGAGGAGGGTGTGTAGGCAGAGCTCCCCCCACCCAGGCTGCAGGGATGACTATCTCAAGAGTGAGCTGTGTGTGGGCAACAGGGAAAAAGGAATCCGCACAGGTTAGACTCTGCCTGTGGAGTTAAAACATGGCCTTCAAAATGGAATGGCCTCTACATCTCAATGATTATGCTACCTTTAGTTGTTTTTTTAAGTCCAGTCTCTTTTTTCTGAGCCATAGGATAAAGGAATTGTTCCATATCTTGATTAGGGAAACAAAAAGAAGTGAAAGTGACCTAACATGAAAGGGAAATCTTGTAGAAATGTAGGGCCTGTTGTGCCCTGCCCCCTGCCCTTGTATCATCATTATGTTTGAAATGGATTCCAAGTCTATAGCCATACCACCCTGAACGCACCCGGTCTCGTCTGAAATGGATTCCAACTTAAATTTCCAGGATACTATATGATTCCACTTGCTTTTCTGAACTCACATCACAAAAACAAGGCCTTTCTTATAGCAGCAATTACCAAACTGTGGAACCAAGGTCTCTTAGAATGATGTAACTATTTCATGGTCAAATAATTTTCAAGTTCTGTCTTTTATCCCCACTTGAAGGGATAGGTACTGAAGTTACCGAAAAAAACCAGCTCAAAATAAATCTATTTAATTATTTTCCCAGATGTATTTCACTTATTTTCCACTCAGCAGTTGAGAACTTTTGAGGTGTTAGGCATCACTAGGCTATGAGACAAAGTGGTGGCTCTCAATAGATTTCTATCAGATAGATGGCCTGTAAGATCTGCCTACCTATCTGACCTCCTTGCCCCCTCATTCATTGCATTCCAGCCTCAGTGGTTCCCCTCACCATTTCTGAAACATTCCCCCATGTTCTTGCCTCAGTTCATATACCCTCTCTTGGGAATGGTATTTCCCCCAAAATTCATCTGGCTCACTTCCTCACTTCATTCATGGTGTTGTGCGAGAGACACATTCTCAGGTTGGTGTTCAAAACAGGCCTCACCTGCCTCTTCTAAAATAGCACTCACCATTTCATTAACGTTCTTTATTCTGGAGACTTTATTACGAACTTGTTTGTTGTCTTTTTACCCCTGTAGATTGTAGAATTGTAAATATTCTGTGTTGTGCACTTTGAGTCTGGAGTTCTTTCTTGTCCAGCAAGAAAGCAGGTGCAAAATTAAATGTGAGAGAGGCTAATGTCTGGGAGGAGACAAGAGCCCCAAGTAAGGGTCCTTGCTCTGTTTTTATTAGGATAAGAAGGCTTACAAACATGATGGACGTGGAGAAAGAGACCATGAAACAGGAATCATTAATTCCTGTGTGTGAGAGAAAGGGAGTTTTAAGGATCTGCTGTGTTAGGAGTTTGGGTCGATACAAAACACAGTCCTGGTGTGAGCACGAGGTGCTGAGTGTGTTTATCTTAACTTGCCTAGAGGTAAGAAAGAGCCTGCTACCTCAGGGTCTAGGAGGCACCATTCTTTTGCTAGTAAGCTCCGTTCCAGGCAATTTCACCCTGCTGCAGCAGTCTGTAGTCCTGTTTATCTCTTTACCAATTCTTGACCTTCAGTCCTAAGCATCTTTCTGCTTTTGTACTTTGTTGGGTGCACTTCTGCCCTATTTCATCTTGGATGCGTTCATCCTAAGCCTAGTTAACCCCTTGGTGTAAGCTCAGGGAATTCCTAAATTATTCCCCACAACCCAGAGCTATGTCTGGAACATAGAAGGTCCTAACTATTTATAAATTGAATAAATAAATGGCAAAAATTAGTTATGGCTATTGACTCACAGAGCTTACAACTTAGCAGAAGTTATAAAAAATGTGTGTAATTTAGTAGTATAATGAGTGTTATTATTGGGGAAAAACAGAATGTATTGAAAGCATATGGGAATAACAGCTTACCCAAACATGAAGGAGATGCTGTTTAAACCAAGACTTGTAAAATACCAGAGTTGAAAGAGCACGTGGTCCATTTGTGAAACACAAGTTTAGCTTGTCTGACAGAGCAAGGCAGCCCAAGAGTGAGACCATCAACCTTCAGAGCTAGGAGAGTCCTTGTAAACATTAAAGAGTATGGATTTCACCCATAGAGCAATGGGGTCATATAAAGGATTTTAAGCAAGGAAAAGTACAAGTCATCCAGATTTTAGCAACCTTGGTTTGGATACGGTAGATTGAAGGAAACAAGACTGTGGCAAGAAAACCTGCTCTGGAAATTGTTGCAATAATGTAATTGAAGTACAATGATAGTTTATCCAAAGATAGAGGCAATAGCAATGGAGTGAAATGGCTGGGTTCTGGAGCTATACGGGAGGTGCATTTCATGGAATTGGGTGACTTATTAATTTAATATTTCCATTGCTGGTGGTCATGTGGGTCAGGCCTCCCAAGGAACGTGTGAAGGCCTCAAACAGTAAAAGGCTTCTTGGCCTTGGTAGTCCAGGTCTTCGCACAGTTCAGCACTCGAGTTCAGGGTCAGACCACGCAGAAGACCTAGGAGGTGCCATTGAGAAACTGGCCAGCGGTATGTAAGACTACCTGTTATGACAAGCAAGTATCTCACTGGTCATGGTAGCGAACTGTGATGAGGAAAATAAGTTTTGGGGAAAACGACTTTGTTCTTCTGAGTTGCTAATCAGACGTTTTAAGTATAACCCTGTTCTATAGCCAGTCTGGACAAGATAAGGACTTAAGTTTGGGATGCCTGCCATAAGTGCATACCTTACTTTTCCTGGACCCCTTTTAAATAACCACTTAGAGGAGCACCTGGGCAGCTCACTTGGTTAAGTACCCAACTCTTGACTTGAGCTCAGGTTGTGGTCTCCTGGTTTGTGAGGTGGAGTCCCGCATTGGGCTCTGTGCTGACAGCACAGATCCTGCTTGAGAGTGTTTCTCTCTCCCTCTCTCTTGCTCTCAAAAATAAACTTTAAAAAATAAAATGACCACTTAGACTCGAGACCGTGAAAAGTTAGGAACCTCCACCCCACTTTATAAGCAATAGGTGCTTGCCACCCTGCTCTCTATCTCCTGCTTGCTGGTGATCTGATGGAGGACTCCCCTCGCCCTCAATTACCTCTCTTCCCTTGTGGGATTTCTAAGTACATATTTTCCTTGAGTTAATAATATGGTTATAGCCCAATAAACCAATTTTAACTTTAAAAAAATACCATTACCCAGGGCATCTGGGTGACTCAGTTAAACTTCCAACTCTTGATTTCAGCTCAGGTCATGATCTCACTGGTGGGGAGATCAGGCTGTGCACTGGCAGCACAAAGCCTGCGTGCGATTCTCTCTCCCTTGCTCTCTGCCCCTCCCCTGCTCTTGTACATTTGTTCGCATGCTCTCTCTAAAAATATTTTTAAAAATAGTAAAGAAAATATTTAAATGCATTTAATGCATGTAACCTATAAAACACAGCTTTACCCACCTTAGATGTGCTCAGAGCACTTACATTATCCTACTGTGGGTCAAAATCATCTCATCACAACGCCTGTTTTATAAGAACGTTGAATGTCTCATGTAACTGAGTCGCATACTGAACCGAAAGCAAACAACAGAGTGGTTGTATGTATGGAATCGTTGTCGGTGTGTGGGTTGTTTAACCCCGTGATCCGGAGGCCGCCTGGAGGCTGCAGCCCACTCTTACTACGGAGGGTCTCGAGAGAGTACAGCACTACTATTCCTAGCCTTGGGAGAAGCTTCAAACTCAAAATCCAAAGTATGGTTTCTACTGAATCTTCATTCCTTTTACACCATCAGAAAGTAAAAAAAAAAAAAAATCATAAATTGAACCACAGTAACTCTGTAAGAATAAATTCTGTAACTCTACTTCCTTTATGTGGGTATATTGAAACTGCACCTTTAAGGAAAAGGACCCTGTGGCTCTTCTCCCCCCCAAAAATGGGGGAGTTTAGATGCTGAGGGAACTATCTGCTGACCCCACATGTGTGGCTTGTGCCCCGTCATTCATCAGGCCATATCTACGTCTTTTCCATTCAGTACACCTTTCCAGCTTCTCAACACACAAAGCATAAAAGTCACACCTAATGCTCCTTAACAAGAATACTGAGACAAATATTTAATCAAATGAAATATTTGTTTAACTGACAATGAATGTCCTTGTGTTCACTTGGACAACAAAGTAACTATAAAGGGAATGTCATCAACTTAAATTCTGTTAATCTTGTGCTCATGTTGGCAGCACATACACGAAAGCCTGTTTATCTGTTAGGGTCCCAGCAGTCTCCTAAGCCCTGTGCAAGTACGTTTAGCCATGGCCTAAAATGATATGGGGGAAGCCAGAGGTGGAAATCTACCTTTGTTTGTTAATTGGCTTTTTTTTACTTTGTTTTTTTAATGGACTTTTTTTTTTAACTGAAAGTGCCATTATTATTTTTGTTGAAGTGTAATATGCAGTGTTATATTAGTTTCAGGTGTCCAATATAATTCAACAATGCTTTACATTTCTCCTTGCTTATCAAAATAAGTTCATTCTTAATCTCTTACCCAGTTTCCTCCTGGAAACCACTGCTATGTTCTCTGTATTTAAGCATCTGGTTTTTTGTCTTTGTTTTTGTTTCTTAAATTCCACCTAATACCTCACACCTGTCAGAAAGGCTAAAATGAAAAATACAAGAAATAACAAGCACTGATGAGGATGTATCATGCACTGTTAGTGGGGATGCAAATTGGTATGGCCACTGTAGAAAACAATATGGAGGTTCCTAAAACAAAAAAATAGAATGACTGTAGGATCCAGTAATTCCACTGCTAGGTATTTACCCAAAGAAGTGAAAACCCTAATGCAACAAGATATGTGGACCCTTAAATTTATTGCAGCATTACTTACAATAGCTAAGATATGGAATCAGCTCAAGTATCCACTGATGGGTGAGTGGATAAAGAAATGTGGGATATATACATAGCAGAATATTACTCGGTCATAAAAAAGAATGAGATCTTGCTATTTAAAAGAGCATAGATGGGCCTAGAGGGTATAATGCTAAGTAAACTAAGTCAGAAAATGACAAACACCCTTTTATTTGACTCTTATGTGGAACTTAAGAAAAAAGACATAAAAAATGAAATTAACCGCTTCTTGATGTTTATACAGAAAGCCTTGAAGCCCAGGTATATTATTTCTTCTGTCATAATTGTTAGATTTTTCTGAAATAAGATATTTAATTATGCCAAAATTGAAATACCTCCTATATTATATGCTACTAATTAGATAGTTCCTGAAAAAAAGATTCTTAGAAAATCCATCTTCTGATTGATGAATGAATAACTGAATGCTCACCAAGATTGTACTTGGAAATGTCATCAATTTAAATATTTTGGTTAAATTATAAAATGCTATTAAAAATATTTGCAAATATTACAGATGAAAATGGAGACTATTATAAATACTTTTATTTTACTACCAAGGTATTTTAGCTGTATTTCCTCTCAAATATTTTTTAACCTATATATTTTTTCTGAATGATCTATTTCCTTTGCCCATTTTTTAAATCTTGATGTCAACATCTTGAATTTCTGAGTTGACGGTTTTTATATAACAAACATCTTAACACTCAGTCTCTCAATTTTGCAGGAAATATTTTATTAATTGTTTGACATTTTAGAAGTATTTAATATTTATAGTTAGAGCAGCAAAGAATTCCTTTGTGGCATATTTCTATTGCTTCTAAATTTAGACTGTTCTCCACACTTCCATTTCTAAATACTTTATTTTTAAATATCTTCTGTGATTGGATTTTTTATTCTTTTGCATGCCTACATTCAGCCAAGTGGATAGAAAAGTCTACTGGTTATCATGATAAAGATACTCTCTGCTCTCTTACTGATCTTAATAATTTTAACTTAATTATTGCTAATAATGAAAAGGACACACAATTGTTATTTTTAGCTGATATGACTATACCCTCAGGAAAACCAATATCAGAAGAGGAACAAACATATACACTTATTACAGAAAAGTAAATAACTTGAAAGATACATGAGCAGAACTTCATGGGCACCCAAAAGATTATACCAAACTTGGCCTGCTACAGTTCAGGATGCCTTCATGGGCTGGGGTGGAGTGGAAGTTAGTTTTATGGTCATGGAGTTTCCATGTGGAGGGATACACAGGGTAGTGGTGATGGCTGCATAATATTGTAAATGTAACTAATGACATTTTTTATACACTTCAATGATTAAAATATAAAAGTTTTATGTTCCTGATAACCATAAGATTTTTGAGGTGGGGGTAGTGGGAGAAAGAATCTTCAGCAGACTTCATGCCCAGCACAGAGTGTGATGCAGGGTTCAGTTTCATGACTGCAAGATCATGACTTGAGCCTAAAACGAGTCAGATGCTTAACTGACTGAGCCACCCAGGGACCCATATAACCATAATTTTTATAATTAACAATATGTACAAGAACGCATTGAGTTGTGGACTTTAAATGAGAATTATGTGGTAGGTAAACTATCAAAAAAGGTTTTTTCCTCTAAAGAATGACTGTACAGGGCTGATGACTTTTGATTCTCAAAAGACTAGAAGGAGATTATCAGAGAGGAGAAAAAATGACCTTTTAGGTAAGGAAAGCTATCTTTGGAACAGGATTTTTCTTGCTGGAGAAATGTTATTTTCACTATGTCTGTGAACTGTGTAATTGTAACTTACACACTGTAAACTGTGTCCATGAGTCCAGAACCATTAACTTCCTTTAAGAAGAATTTTTTGAGGTAAGAAAGTGATTAGTGTCCAAAAGAGAGAGGTTAATCTAAATATTTCGAAGAGTTTAGAGAAGCTCCGAGGAGCAAACTTAATAAGGACAGTCAGCCATCTTGATTTCCTTGTGTCCGACACAGTCACTGATTATCACTAGGCAGTTCTGCTCCCTGATCCTTTTATAATAACAAATACCCTATGGGGTACTTGGTTAACTCAGTTGGTTAAATGTCAGACTCTGGATTTTGGCTCAGGCCATGATATCATGTTTCATGAGACGGAGCTCCACTTCTGGCTCTGTGCTGACGGCATGGAGCCTGCCTGGGATTTTCTCTGTCCACTCTATGCCCCTCCCCAACTCCCTCTCCTTCTCCCTCTCCCTCCCACCCCCCCTCTCAAAATAAATAAGTATGAAAAATATATTAATAAATATCTTTCTTACATTAAAAAGATTCAAGTAAAATTAGAGTCTAGGCTAACAGGTGATAAATATATAGTTGGTTTTGAAGAATTTTAACTTTTTTTAATTGAAGTATAATATACAGTGTTGTAATGATTTCAAATGTATGGTATAATTTAATAATTCTGTACCTTACTCAGTGGTCATCACCATAAGTATAATCTTAATCCCTTTTATTTAACTCATTCCCCCCACCAACTCTTTTCTGACAAGTACCAGTTTTTTCTTTGTATTAAAAAGTCCATTTTTTGTCTCTTGTTTGCTCATTTGTTTCTTAAATTCCACACACAAATGAAAGCATATGGTATGTGTCTTTGTCTAGTTTATCTCATTTAGCATTATGCCCTCTAGGCCTATCCATGCCATCACAAATGATAGGATCTCATTCCTTTTTATGGTCGAGTAATATTCTGTTATATAATACACACACCATTTGGATGGCATATATTTGGCACTTGGCATACACAACACACACACACACCACATCTTTATCCGTCTGTTGATGGACACTCAGGCTGCTTCCATATCTTGACTGTTGTAAATAATGTTACAATAAACATCGGGGTGCATTACATATTTTTGCTAGTGTTTTTGAAGAGGAATTCTTGACATGGAACTTCGAGATCAGAGTTTCATCTGGTTCCTCAGGAGTAACATGTTTGTTCTTGAGCCTGTTAAGAACTCTTAGCTCCAGGACTCATTTTCTAACACTGGGTCCTAAATGACTGAGGGGACAGACTTGAAGTTGAAGAGTTGGGATCTCTTCCATTAGCCAATGATCATACCTGAAGCTCTGAAATCCAGCTTAGTATTACTAAGAATGAGATTGCCAAGGATTCAGAATAAACAACTTAAGACATCAGATATTCTAAGAAAAAAGGAATTTTTTCCCTTCAGCACAGATGTAGTGATTATATGCTCCAGTAAAAACACTGAGGTTTGATTCTTGGCATCGCCATTGACTATCTGTGTGATAATGCATTAGACAAGGTTCCACTTCGTCATTGTTAAAGCAGGGTTCCTTACACATGGGGCATTTGTGTCGAAACAAAATAATAGAATGCATCTATTTAATTCTGAATGTGCCTTATAAACAGCAAATCACTGAATCATCTTTTTAAAAATTGTTTGCTTTGGCCCACTTTTTATTGTGTTAAAATATGCATACAAAATTTACCATTACAACTAGTTTTTAAGTGTACAATTTAGTGGCATTATGCATATTAATCCATATATTATCATTTTTAAGAAACTTTAGCTTTTTATTATGGATATTAAAAGCATACAGATGCAGAGAGTTGTGTAAGCAACGTTTACTCCCGCAATGGACTCATCACTCAGCCTCAGAAATGTGTTTCTGCCTCCCCAGAATAAATCCCACTTGATCACCATGAATGACCCTTTTCGTGTATTGTTGAATGCAGTTTACTAATATTTTGAGAATTGTTGCATCTTGTTCATCAGAGGCTATACCCTGTAGTTTTCTTTGTTTATGGTGTTTGTCTGGCTTGGGTGTCAAGGTAATGCTGGCATTGTGGAATGTATTTAGAAGTTTTGCTTTCTCTTCTATTTTTTGGAATAGTGTGAGAAGAATAGGTGTTGACTCTCTTTTAAACATTTGGTAGAATGTATCTGTGAACTCATGGAGTCCTAGATTCATTGTGAGTTTTTATTATTAATTGCATTTCGTTACTGGCAATTGACTTCAGATTTTTCTAATTCTTTCTGACTCAGGTTTGGAGAATTGTACATTTTGAGGAATTTATCCATTTCTTCTACTTTGTCCACTTTGTTGTCATGTGATGGCCAATCTTAGTTCATTTATACTGCTATTACTTCCCATCCTCCTCTTAACTGGATTATTAAAAATATATATATTGTTTAATCTATACATACACTTCAGAATGTTCTAAAAGATGAATACTCATTTATAAAAGCATAAGAATAAACTATCATTTTATCCAAATACAGAATAATTTCTTAAGGTTAGTGTGCAGATTTCCCTTAGTATTTCATAGGGATTTTTAAATTACAGTTGAACAATATTATATTTCAAATGTACAGCATAGTAATTCAACAATTTTGTACGTTATCAAATGCTCACCTCAGTAAGTATTGTTATCAATGTCACCATACATATTTATTACAATGTTAATAACTATTTCCTATGCTATACTTCTCATCTTCATGACTTACTTTATAACTGAAAGTTTGTATCTCTTAATATCCTTCTCCTATTTTGTCCATCCTTCACTTTCCCTCCTCCTGGCAACCATTGGTTTTCTGTATTTATGTCTATTTCTGGGTTATTTTTGTCTGTTCACTTGTTTTTTTTATTCTGCATATAAGTAAAACTGTTTGGTATCTTTATCTGACATTTTACTAAGTATAATAGCCTCTAGGTCCCTCCATGTTTGCATGACTGGAAATACTTCATTCTTTTTTAATGGCTGAATATCCCACTCATAATATACCACATCTTTATTCATTAATTTGTTGATGAACAGCTAAGTTTCTTCCATATCTTGAGTATTATAAATAATGCTACACTAAACATAGGCACGCATATATCTTTTTTAATTATTGTTTTGGCTTTCTTTGGGTAAAAGCCCAGTAATGGAATTACTAAACCATAAAGTATTTCTATTTTTTGAACTGTTTTAATTTTTAAAAAAGAGATGTTTCATTTATACAGTGACAAGATTTAAAAGCTGTAGTACATATCCCCATCCATCAAATCTAAGTCTTCTAAAATGATAAGAAATAGAAAATCCACTTTAAATATATTAATGCCAGGAATCAAAGTGGGTATAAACAGAATGTTGTTATGAGGCAGTGTTTGTTCTTGATTCTTAGTGTGAGCACCTTTTCTATTATGTAGAAAACTTTGGGCAACAGAAATCAAAGTTTTATTCCTGTTATCTTCTAGCTAACTTAAACTTGATCCACAAACTTCTTGATGCTAAAAATCTTACCTTTACCAGTAGGTTTATCAGGTCACCAGAAGCTCAGACTTGCTGATGATGATAACACTCAGAACTACTGTAGACAACTCTATTTCCTTTTCAGGTGGGGGAAAAGGCACTTTGAACAGGGGGATGTATGAATGGTAATAGTATATATGAGGCCTGCATTATAAATGCAAATTCATGGAAGACATTTTTGGTTTTTCGAGGAACCTCCTTACTGTTTTCCAGTGGCTGCACCAGTGTGCATTCCCAACAACAGCACACAAGAGGTCCCTTTTCTCCATATCCTCACAAACACACTACCTGAGGTTTTTTTTATTCTGACCATTTTGACAAATGCAAGGTGATTATTCCATTGTGGTTTTGATTTGCATTTACCTGATGATGTATGATGTTGAATATCTTTTCATTGGTCTGCTGGCCATCTGTGTATCTTCTTTGAAAAATATTCAGGCCATCTGCCCATTTTTATTTAGATGGGGGGTTGTATAATGGAGTTGCATAATTGTATGTACTTGGGATATTAACTCCTTATTGGATATATCATTTACAAATATCTTCTCCCACTCAGTTTTGTTCATGGCTTCCTTTGCAGTGTAAAAAGCTTTTTATTTTGCTGTAGTCCCAATAGTTTATTTTTGTTTTTCTTGCCATTGCCTGAGGAGACATAGCTAGGAAAATGTTGCTAAAGCTGATGTCAGAGATTAATGCCTATGATTTCTTCTAGGAGTTTTATGGTCTCAGGTCTCACATTTAGGTCTTTAATCCACTATGAGTTTATTTTAGTGTATGACCTAAGAGTGGTCCCGTTTCATTTCTTGAGCCTACAGCTGCCCAGTTTCCCCTGTACTATTTATTGAAGAGATTGTTTTCTCCCTGTGTATATGTCTGCCTCCTTGGTTGTAGATTAATTGACCATGTAGGTGCGGGTTTATTTTAGCCTCTTTATTCTGTCTCATTGATCTGTGTGTCTATTTTTGTTTTACTACTACGGGGTTTTGATTTTTACAGCTGTGTAGTATATCTTGAAATCTGGGATTGTGATACCTCCAGCTTCATTCTTCTTTCTGAAGATTGCTTTTGCTATTAAGGGCTTTAGTGAATCCACACAAATTTAATTTTATTTCTCCTACTTCTGTGAAAAACACTACTTTTTAATAGTTTATTGCCAAGTTGGTTTCCATACAGCACCCATTGCTCTTCCCCATAAGTGCCCCCCTCCATGGCCATCACCCCCCTTCCCCTTTCCTCCTCCTTCTTCAGCCCTCGGTTCGTTTTCAGTATTCAATAGTCTCTCATGATTTGCGTCCCTCTCTCCCCAACTCTTTCCCCCTTCCCCTCCCCATTGTCCTCCGTTAGGTTTCTCCTGTTAGACCTATGAGTGCAAACATATGGTATCTGTCCTTCTCTACCTGACTAATTTCGCTCAGCATGACTCCCTCAAGGTCCATCCACTTTGCTACAAATGGCCACATTTCCTTCTTTCTCATTGCCATGTAGTACTCCATTGTGTATATATACCACATCTTCTTGATCCATTCATCAGGTGACGGGCATTTAGGCTCTTTCTATGATTTGGTTATTGTTGAAAGTACCTCTGTGAACATTGGGGTACATGTGCCCCTATGCATCAACACTTCTGTGTCTCTTGGGTAGATCCCCAGCAGTACTATTGTTGGGTCATAGGGGAGTTCTATGGATAGTTTTTTGAGGAACCTCCACACTGTTTTCCAGAGCGGCTGCACCGGTTTACATTCCCACCAACAATGTAGGAGGGTGCCCGTCTTTCCACGCCCTTACCAGCATCTATAGTCTCTTGATTTGTTCATTTTAGCCACTCTGACCAGCGTGAGGTGGTATCTCAGTGTGGTTTTGTTTTGTATTTTCCCTGATGCTGAGTGATGCTGAGCATCATTTCATGTGTCTGTTGGACATTTGGAGATCCTCTTTGGAGACATCTCTATTCATGTCTTCTGCCCATTTCTTCACTGGATTATTCATTTTCCAGGTATGGAGTTTAGTGAGTTCCTTGTAGATTTTGGATACTAGCCCTTTATCTGATATGCCATTTGCCACTATTTTTTCCCATTCTGTTGGTTGCCTATTAGGTTTTTTTTAAATTGTTTCCTTTGCAGTGCAGAATCTTTTTTATCTTGACGAGGTCCCAATAGTTCATTTTGGTTCTTGATTCCCTTGCCTTTGGGGATGTGTCGAGTAGGAAATTGCTGCGATTGAGGTCAAGGAGACTGTTTTTTGCTTTCTCCTCTAGGGTTTTGATGGTTTCCTGTCTCACATTCAGGTCCTTCAGCCATGTTGAGTTTATTTTTGTGTGTGGTGTAAGAAAGTGGTCTAATTTCATTCTTCTGAACGTTGCTGTCCAGTTTTCCCAGTACTACCTGTCAAAGAGGCTGTCTTTTTTCCATTGGATACTCTTTCCTGCTTTGTCAAAGATTAATTGGCCATACATTTGTGGGTCCAGTTCTGGGCTCTCTATTCTATTTCATTGGTCTATGTGTCTGTTTTTGTTCCAATACCATACTGTCTTGGTGATGACAGCTTTGTAGTAGAGGCTAAAGTCTGGGATTGTGATGCCTCCTGTTTTGGTTTTCTTCTTCAATATTACTTTGGCTATTCAGGGGTTTTTGTGGTTTCATATGAATTTTAAGATAATTTGTTCTAGTTTTGAGAAGAATTCTAGGGCAATTTTGATAGGGATTGCATTGAATGTGTAGATTGCTTTGGATAACAATGACATTTTCACAATGTTTATTCTTCGGATCCATGAGCTTGGAATGTTTCTCCATTTCTTTGTGTCTTCTTCAATTTCTTTCATAAGCTTTCTATAGTTTTCATCGTACAGGTCTTTTACATTTTTGGTTAGGTTTATTTTTAGGTATTTATGGTTTTTCGTGCAATTGTGAATGGGATCAGTTTCTTGATTTCTCTTTCTGTTGCTTCATTATTGGTGTATAAAAATGCAACCGATTTCTGTACGTTGATTTGGTACCCTGCGACTTTGCTGTATTCATGGATCAGTTCTAGAAGGTTTCTGGTGGAGTCAATCGGGCTTTCCATGTAGAGTATCATATTATCTGCAAAGAGTGAAAGTTTGACTTCTTTGCTGATTCTGATGCCTTTTATTTCCTTTTGTTGTCTGTCTTCTGATGCCAGGACTTCTAGCACTGTGTTAAACAACAGTGGTGAGAGTGGACACCCCTGTTGTGTTCCTGATCTCAGGGGGAACGCTCTCGGTTTTTCCCCATTGAGGGTGATATTAGCTGTGGGCTTTTCATAAATTGCTTTTATAATGTTTAAATAAGTTCCTTCTATCCTGACCTTCTTGAGGGTTTTTATTAAGAAGGGATGCTGTGTTTTGTCAAATGCTTTTTCTGCATCTATCGACAGAATCATATGGTTTTTATCTATTCTTTCATTAATGTGATGTATTACATTGATGGACATGTGAATATTGAACCAGTCCTGTGACCCAGGAATGAATCCCAATTGATCATGATGGATAATTGTTTTTATATGCTGTTGAATTCGATTTGCTAGTATCTTGTTGAGTATTTTTGCATTGGTATTCATTAAGGATATTGGTTTGTAGGTCTCATATTTGTTGGGTCTCTGTCTAGTTTGGGAATCAAAATGATGCTGGCTTTATAGAATGAGCTCAGAAGTTTTCTTTTTGTTTCTTTCTTTTTCCCTTTTTTTTTTTTTTTTTTTGAATAGCCTGAGAAGGATGGGTATTAGCTCTGCTTTAAATGTCTGGTAGAATTCACCTGGGAATCCATCGGGCCCTCAGCTCTTGTTCATTGGGAAATTTTTGATAACTGATTTGATTTCTTCACTGGTTATGGGTCTGTTCAGATTTTCTATCTCTTCCTGTTTGCATTTTGGTAGTGAATGTGTTTAGAAGTTTGTCCATTACTTCTAGATTGCCCAGTTTGTTGACATGTAGTTTTTCATTGTAATCTCTGATGATTCCTTGTATTTCTAAGGAATTGATTGTAATAGATCCATTTTCATTCATGATTTTGTCTATTTGGGTGTTCTCTCTTTTCTTTCTGGAGCCCAGCTAGAGGTTTGTCAATTTTGTTTATTAAAAAAAAAATACAAACAATTCTTGGTGAGGTCCTGATAGTTCATTTTTGCTTTCATTTCCCTTGCCTTTGGGGATGTGTCAAATAGGAAATTGCTGTGGTTGAGGTCAAGGAGGCTGTTTCCTACTTTCTCCTCAAGGGTTTTGATGGTTTCCTGTCTCACATTCAGGTCCTTCAGCCATGTTGAGTTTATTTTTGTGTATGGTGTAAGAAAATGGTCTAGTTTCATTCTTCTGTGTGTTGCTTTCCAGTTTTCCCAGTACCACCTGCCAAAGAGGCTGTCTTTTTTCCATTGAATACTCATGGTGAGGATGTGGAGAAATGGGCACCGTCCTACACTGTGGTTGGGAATGTAAACTGGTGCAGCCACTCTGGAAAACAATATGGAGGTTCCTCAAAAAACTATCGATAGAACTCCCCTATGACCCAGCAATAGCACTGCTAGGGATTTATCCAAGGGATACAGAAGTGCTGATGCATAGGGGCACATGTACCCCAATGTTCATAGTGGCACTTTCTACAATAGCCAAATCATGGAAAGAGCCTAAATGTCCATCACCTGATGAATGGATCAAGAAGATGTGGTTTATATATACCACGGATTACTACATGGCAATGAGAAAGAATGAAATATGGCCATTTGTAGCAAAGTGGATGAACCTCGAGGGTATCATGCTAAGTGAAATAAGTCAGGCAGAGAAGGACAGATACCATATGTTTGCACTCATAGGTCTAACAGGAGAACAGGATAAACCTAGTGGAGGACCATAGGAAGGGGGAAAGAGAGTTGAGAGAGGGACGCAAAACCTGAGAGACTATTGAATACTGAAAATGAACCGAGGGTTGAAGGGGGAGGAGAAGAGGGAAGAGAAGTGGTGGTAACGGAGGAGGGCACTTGTGGGGAAGAGCACTGGGTGTTATATGGAAACCAATTTGACAATAAACTATTTTAAAAAAAAAACCCAACTCTTGGTTTCATTGATTTGTTTGGGTTATTTTTTTGGATTCTATATTGTTTGTTTTTGCCCTGATCTTTATTATTTCTCTTCTTCTGCTGGGTTTTGGGGTGCTCTTGCTGCTCCCCCTTCTAGTTTCCTTAGGTGCGCAGTAAGGTTTTGAATTTGCGCTTTTTCTAGTTTGTTGAAATAGGCCTGGATTGCAATAAACTTTCCTCTTAGGACTGCCTTTGCTGCATCACAGAGAGTTTGGATTGTTGTATTTTCACTTTCATTTGTTTCCATATATTTTTTTAATTTCTTCTCTAATTGCCTGATAGGCCCAATCATTCTTTAGTATGGTGGTTTTTAACCTCCACAATTTTTGAGGCTTTCTTGGCTTTTCCCTGTCATTGATTTCAAGTTTCATAGCATTGTGATCTGAAAGTGTGCATGGTATAATCTCTATTTATTTGTATTTATGGAGGGCTGTTTTAAGACCCAGTATGTGATATATACTAGAGAATGTGCCATGCACACTAGAGAAGAAAGTGTATTCCCTAGCTTCAGGATGCACAGTTCTAAATATACCTATTAATTCCATCTGTTCCAATGTACCATTCAGGTCTATTGTTTCTTTAGTGATTTTCTGTCTTGATGACTTATCCATTGCTGTAAGTGGAGTACTAAAATTCCCTGTGATAATCACATTCTTATCAATAAGACTGTTTCTGTTTGTGTTTAGTTGTTTTATGTATTTGGGTGCTCCCAAATTCAGCACGTCGATGTTTATGATTGTTAGCTCTTCCTGATGGAGAGACCCTGTAATTATTATATAATGTCCTTCTTCATCTTTTGTTACTGCCTTTACTTTACAGTCCAGTTTGTCCGATATAAGTATGGCTACTCGGCTTTCTTTTGACTTCCAGTTGCATGATAGATATTTCTCCATCCCCTTACTTTTGATCTGAAGGTGTCTTCAGGTCTAAGGTGAGTCTCTTATAGACAGCAAATAGATGGATTTTGGTTTTTTTATCCATTCTGCTACCCTGTGTTGTTTGATTGGAGCATTCAGTCCATTTACATTCAGTGTTCTTATTGAAAAATGTGGGTTTGGAGTCATTGTGTTCCCTGTAGAGTTCATCTTTGTAGTGGTGTCTCTGGTACCTTGTATTCTTTGCAACATTTCCCTCATAGAGTCCCTCTTAGGATTTCTTGTAGGGCTGGTTTTGTGGTGGTGAATTCTCTCAATTTTTATTTATTTGGGAAAATCTTTCTCTCTCCTTCTATTTTGAATAGGCTCACTGGATAAAGGATTCTTGGCTGCATATTTTTTCTGTCCATCACATTGAAGATTTCCTGCCATTCCTTCCTGGCCTGCCCAGTTTCAGTAGATAGGTCTATAACCACTCTGATACGTTTCCCTTTGGATGTTAAGGCCCTTTTATCCCTAGCTGCTTTTCAAATTCTCTCTTTATCCTTATATTTTGCCAGTTTCACTATGATATGTCATGCCAAAGGTGAATTCAAGTTACATTTCACGTGTTTCTTTGCACCCCATGGATTTCAATATGTTTCTTTCCCCAGATTCGAGAAGTTCTCAGCTATAATTTGACCAAGCACCCCTCCAGGACCTTTCCTCTTTCTTCTTTAGGAACTCCTGTGATATGGATATGTTGCATTTTATTGTATCACTCAGGTCTTGAATTCTCCTTTCCTGCTCTTGGATTAATTTCTCTTTTTTTTTGGCGGGGGGGGGGGAGAGGACTTCTCCTTTTTCTATACTGTGTCTTCTAATTCTCCTCTCTGACTCTTCAGTTCATGCAATGGCCACCTCCATTTTATTGTACACCTCAATTATAGCCCTTTTTTTTTTTTAACTCGTAACAGTTATTTTGAAGGTCCCTAGTCTTTGTATCAGTAGCTTCTCTGATGACTTCTATGCGTTTTTTAAGTTCAGTGATTAATTTTATAAAAATTATTCTAAATTCTTGTTCAGTTATGTTGCTTATGTCTGTTTTGGGCAGTTCTGTGGTTGTGATTTCTTCCTGGAATTTCTTTAGAGTTCTTTTGTTTAGTCATTTTGGCTAGCTGTCTGTCTCTTGTCAGTTTTAACAACTCGTTATGCACTGTGCACCTGTTCATATTGCTGTATTAAAGGGGGCTCAATGACTGTCCAGGGCCTGTCATTTCAGGAAGTGTTCTTTTAATGAGGTCTCTCCATTTCTCTTGTTGTGCCTTTGGTTATTTTATTTCCCTGCTCAGTGGTATTTGGGACTCTCCACCATGTTTACTTTGGCTGGTTTCTTGAGGTGGCCCTGGAAAGAACAACAGGCAAACACACAGAAAACAAAAGCAGCCAATGCCCAGACAAATCAAATAAATAAGGAATCCAAAAAGGGGAAGAAAATAAGAAAAGAGAAGAGAAAAAAGAAGGGGGGGGGACAGAAAGGACAAAGGACAGTCTGAGACCATAAAACCTGTGGAGGGGGGAGATAAGAATGAGATAAGGAAAAATATATCTGGATGGCAGGAATCGATCTAATCACAACAGTGTATAAATGTTAGTCTTTCCCAGATTCCGGGGGTGGGGGGTAGGGGGGGAGGAGAAACGAAGGAGGGGGAAAAAAAAAAAAGAATAAAAAGATAAAAAAAAAAAAAAGAAAGTAAAAAAAAAAAAAGCAGCTCTCTAGCGCAGATGGGCATGGCTTGGTGTAAATAGGTCGGATCTTGGGGGCTGCTCTCCGAGGCCCCGCCTCAGGGGTTGCGGGGAGAAGAATGGCAGCGTCTCATTCTCTTCTCAGACCACCCGTTGCAAGCCACTCTTTTGGGTCCCATCTTCTTGTGCCACAGGTGGGCCAAATTGCTTTTTTCTTCCCCTAAGCTCCACCACTTTTCCAAAACCTAGTTCATGCACTTCAATGCTGTTGCCCCAGATGAGATGAGATGAAATGTCTTCCCGCAGGCAGGCGGCTTTCTGGCCGGGGTTGAGTAGGGGGCCTGGAGAGCAGGCTTTTCCCAGCTCCACCTGGAGTCTGCCAGCCTCCGAGCCTGAGGGAGAGCAGCAGCTCTGTGCGGGAGGTTTGTGTGTCTCTGTCCCAGGCCAAGGTCCCCCATCTCCAGCGTCCACTCTGTGAGCGTTTTCAGTCTCTTTCTCTTCCCCTCGGCTCTCTGCTGCTCTACCCAGTCGTTCAGCGCCTGGCTCCGGGCCACACTTCCCACCGACCCCTCAGTGTCCTGAGCTGCTTCCGCACACACGGCCCTCGCTGTCCTGTGCCACCTTTCTGGGTGCTCTCTCTCCCCTCCGCTTTGGGCCAGGGCTCCCTCCCCTCAGAGTCTCCAGTCCCAGTTCGCCCTCACTCAGGCATCCATGAGGCTGTCATCTATAAGGGGTCTGTGCGCACCTCCATTCTTGCAGATCAGAATAGTGTGGTTTTGGTCCTTTTCAGTTTGGTGGTTGTGAGCAAACGGAGATTACAGAGCCCCTTACTCCACGCCATCTTGCAGCCCCCCCCCCCCCACCTTGTTTTCCACATCTTAATTCATCAACTGATGGACATTTGGGCTCTTCCTATAATTTGGCTATTATTGATTAATACTGCTATAAACACATGTATTCCTTTGAATCACTACTTTTGTATTCTTTGGGTAAATTTCTAGTAGTGGAATTGTAAATAAGATATTTTTATTTTCAGTGTTTTGAGGAAACTCCATACTGTTTTCTAGAGTAGAACGCACCAGTTCACATTCCCACCAACTGTGTAAGAGGGTCGCCCTTTCTCCACATCCTTGCCGGCATCCATTGTTGCCTGTGTTTAGCCATTCTGACAGTTGTGAAGTGATAACCCATTGCAGTTTTGATTTGTATTTCCCTGATAATGATTGATGTTGAGCATCATTTCATGTGTCTGCTGGATTCTGTATGTCATCTTTGAAAAATGTCAGTTCATGTATGTTTTCTGCCTATTTCTTAACTGGACCATATGTGTTTGGGTGTTAACTTTAGTAAGTTCTTTGTAGATTTTGGATACTAACCCTTTATCCATATGTTATTTGCAAATGTTTTCTCCTATCCTAAAAGTTGCCTTTTAGTTTTGTTGATTGTCTCCTTTGCTGTGCAGAAGTGTTTTTTTAAATCTTGATTAAGTCCCAATGGTTTATTTTTGCTTTTGTTTAACTGGCCTCCAGCGACCTATCTCATAAGAAGTTGCTACGTAGAGCCAGTGTCAGTATGGTCACTGCCTGTGTTTTCCTCTAGGACTGTAATGGTATCCTGTCTCTCATTTAGGTCTTTCATCCATTTTGAATTTATTTCTGTGTAGAGTGTAAGACAGTGGTTTAGTTTCAGTCTTTTACATTTTGCTGTCCAGTTTTCCCAGGACCATTTGTTGAAAAGACTGTCTTTTTTCCACTGAACAGCCTTTTTGCTTTGTTAAAGATTAGCAACCATGTAATTTTTTAATGTTTATTTATTTTTGAGAGAGAGAGAGACAGCACGAGCGAGGGGAGGATCAGAGAGAGAGGGAGACACAGAATCTGAAGATAGGCTCCAGGCTCTGAGCTAGCTGTCAGCACAGATCCTGAGGTGGGGCCTGAACCCATGAACCACAGGATTATGACCTGAGCCAAAGTCAGACGCTTAACCAACTGAGCTACCCAGGCATCCCTAGTTGACCATATAGTTGTACGTTCATTTCCAAGTTCTCTATTCTGTTCCTTTGATCTGTCTAAATTCATTCCAGAACCATACTGTAAACCCCTAGCCATGCTTATCAAAAAGAAAAAAAAAAAACTCAGATAATCACAAATGAGGAGAAATCCAATCAACAGCACAAAAATACAAACAACTATGAGAATATTATGAAAAATCTATATGCCGACAAATTAGACAAGCTGGAAGAAATAGGAAAATTCCTAGGAACATATACCAGAGCTGATACAGGAAAAAATAGAAAACTTGAACAGACTGATAACTAGCAAAGAAATTGAATCAGTAGTCAAAAATCTCACAAGAAACAAAGTCTGGGCCAGAGAGCTTTAAATTTTACCAAACATTTAAAGAAGGGTTAATACCTATTCTTTTAAGCCTATTCCAAAAAATAGAAATGGAAGGAAAAACTTCCAAGTTCATTTTGAGGAGAGCATTACCCAATACCTTTATCTTTAATCTTTGACATTTTAATTACTATGTATCTTGGCATGGACCTACTTGGGTTCATCTTGTTTGGAATTGTTTCCTTCCCCATGTTAGAAAATGTTTCATGTATTATTTCTTCAGATAAGGTTCCTACCTCATGTTTGTTCACGTGATGTTATCTAAGATCTCCTATAACCTGTCCTCATTAAAAATGTTTTTTTTATTTTGCTGTTCACCTTGGGTGCTTCTCATTACCCTGTCTTCCGAACCACGGAGCCGTTCTACATTCTGTAATCTGGTATTGATTCTCTCGAGTGTGGTTTTCATTTCAGTTACTGTATACTTCAGTCTGATTGGTTCTTTTCTATATTTCTTCTTTGCTAAAGTACTCTTTTCTCCAGTCCAGTTATCTTTATGACCATTACTTTGAACTCTTTATCAGATATATTGCTTACATCCATTAAGGTTTTTTTTTTTTTTTTTTTTTTCTGAGATTTTGCCTTGTTCTTTCATTTGGAGCATAGTCTCTGTCTCATCATTTGCTTATTTTCTGTGTTGGTTTATATATGAATTAGGTGGAATAGCTACTTATCTTAAACTTTAAGAAATGGTCTTAGGTGTGGTTATCCACCATGTAGACTGCGTATGCCTTGCAACTTTGGCTTGCTAGCTGGAGCTGTGGCTGCTGTGGGCTACCAGCCTGAGTCACTCCATGCAGGAGCTGCCCTGGTGGGATGGCCAGAGCTGAAGTGGGCACAGGCGCAGGCAGTCCTGAGGCTCTCACCCAGAGAGCGCTCTGGCAAGACAGCTGCAGCGTTATAACTAAAGTACCTGAAGCTTAAGTGGGCCCAGGTGGTCCTTGTGTTGCTTTGCACAGGGGGTGCTCTGGTGAGTGCTCTAGAATCAAAGTAAACAAACATAAACTAGGCGGTCCCAGGGCACTTGGCACTGGGCATGCCCTCGCAAGTTGTCTGAAGCCAAAATGAAGTGTTCTAGTGTGTTTTGTACCGTGTTACGTCGGCATGATGGCTGGAAACGTACTGAGAGCCGATCAGGGATGTCCTATTGTGTCCATGCTCGGGCTGGCTGCCTTTGTGGGACAGCTGGGGCTGTTATGGGCGGGTGGCCCGGGGCTCACTGAGGTGGGAGGCCAGGTAGGTCATCCAGTTCCCGCTTCTGTCCTTATTAACATGGCGGAGGGAGAACATAACGATAGTGCTCACCAGCCCCTCCTGTTGGAACAGAATTTCAGCAGCTTCTCTGCCATTTATTAGAGTTCTAGGGCTGGATCTTTTATATTCTAGTTGCTCTTTAAAATCATGGCCTCTTCTTTTCTTTTTGTTTTTACATTTTTTTATTTTCTTTTTTTTTTTTAAATAGTTTATTAACAAGTTGGTTTCCATATAACACCCAGTGCTCTTCCCCATAAGTGCCCTCCTCCATGGCCATCACCCTCCTTCCCCTTCCCCCCTCCCTCTTCTTTTCTCTGTGCTTCATGGCATCCGGAGCTGATAGGGGCTAAGGGACCAGGGCTCAGGGAAGAAGCAGCCAGCTATGGCACTGGGACCCTGCTTCTCTCTGCACGATTAAGGTGGAGAGAGTAACATAAACAGTGGTGTTCACCAGCTGCTCTAACTTGGAGAGAGTTCCAGCAGCTTTCCTGACATTTGGCAATGTTCTGTCTTTGGTTCCTTTATATTTTAGTTGCTCTTTTTAAATTGCAGTTTTTTATTGTTCTGTGTCCCAGGGTATATGTATCTGCTCAGAGATCCTTAGTCCTACACTTCCCCACTGCAGCTGGTAGGATCAGAGGTGGAGGTTCCCTTTGTTACAATGCCTCTGTCTCTCTTGCCATTTTTCGTGTGGTCTATCTTTCGTCGAGCATAAGCTGTTCAGTAAGCCCTCCGTTCTTATTCAGCAGGATTGCTCTGTAGATAGATGTAGATTTGGCTTACCCATGGGGGAGATAAGTCAGGGTGTTCCTACACCACCATGTTAGACTGGAACTCTACATGTTTTGAATATTAACCCTTTATGAGATACATCATTTGAAAATATCTTTTTCCATTCAGTGGGCT
Organism: Mungos mungo; assembly: GCA_004023785.1. Classification (NCBI taxonomy): domain Eukaryota; kingdom Metazoa; phylum Chordata; class Mammalia; order Carnivora; family Herpestidae; genus Mungos; species Mungos mungo. Next base: position 19,675 of record PISW01009327.1, on the reverse strand, counting down.
GCCTTTTCATTTTGTTGATGACTTCCTTTGCTGTTCAAAAGATGGTCTTTTGTGGTTTCATATAAATTAGGATTATTTGTTCTAATTCTGTGAAAAATACTATTGGTGTTTTGATAGGGACTGCATTGAATCTATACATTGCTTTTAGTAGTATGGATATTTAAAAATATTCTTCCAATCCATGAGCATCGTATATCTTTCCATTTATTCATGGGGTCTTTAATTTCTCTCATCAATGTCTTATAGTGTTCAGTATAGATTTTTTTTAACCTTCCTGGAGAATTTCTTTTTAGATATTCTTTATACATTTGTAAATGGAATTATTTTGTTGATTTCTCTTCCTGTCATAGTGTATAGAAAACAACTTCTGTATCCTGCAACTTTACTGAATTTGTTTATTAGTTATAATAATTTTTGTGAGTCTGTTGGCTTTTCTAAATATAGTATCATATTCTCTGCAAATGGTGATAGTTCTACATCTTTCTTACCAATTTGGATGACTATTCCTACTTTTTCTTGTATTTTTGTGTGGCTAGAATTTCCAGGACTGTGTTGAGTAAAAGTCATGAGCGTGGACTTCCTTGTCTTGTTCCTGATCTTACAGAAAAAGCTCTTTTCTTTTCATCCTTGAATGTGGTATTCACTACAGGTTTTTTTTTTTATAAATTGCCTTTCTTATGTTAAGATATATCTCCTCTAAACCCACTTTGGTTGAATTTTTATCATGAATGAATGTTGATTTAGTCAAATACTTTTCCTGTATCAATGAAGATAATTTTTATCCTTCATTTTGTTACTGTGGTATATCCTACAGTATTGGTATATTGATTGGGGGAATATTAAACTTTTCTTGCATCCTTGAAATAAATCTTACTTGATTGTGGTGAATAATCCTTTTAATATACTTTTGAACTCAGTTTTCCACTATTTGATTGAAGGTTTTTCATTTATGTTCATTGGGGATGTTAGCCTTTTATTCCCCTCTACCCCACTTTTTTGGTAGGGCCTTTGTCAGGTTTTGGTATTAGGGTAATGCTATCCTTGTGGAATAAATTTGGAAATTTCTTTCCTCTTTTTGAAATAACTTGAGAACAATATGTGTTAATTTCTCAAATGTTTGGTAGAATTCATTTGCAAAGCCATCTGGTCTGGAACTTATGTTTGTTGAGAGTTTTTGATCACCAATTCAATTTCATTACTAGTTTCAGTCTATTCAGATTTTCCCTTTCTTCCTAGTTGTAGAAGATTGTATGTTTCAGAAATTTATCTTCTAGATTATCTAATTTGTTGGTATATAATTTTTTGTAGTTGTTTCATAATCGTGTGTATTTCTGTGGTGTTTTTATAGCATTTCCACTTTTTTTTATTTTGAGTCCTCTTTTCTTGATGATTCTGGCTAAAAGTTTATCAATTTTATCTTTGAAGAGCCAGTTCTTTGTTTTATTGGTAGTTTCTGTGTGTGCGCGCATGCACGTGTGTTTGTCTCATTTTATTTCCACTCTGATCTTTGTTGTTTCTTTCTTTTAACTATATTTGGGCTTTGTTTGTTCTACTTTTTCTAGTTCCTTTAAGTGTAAAGTTAGATGGTTTGAAATTTTTCTTGTTTTTCAAGGTAGGCAGGTATTTCTTTAAACTTCACTCTCAGAACTGCTTTTGCTTTGTACCAAAGACTTTGAACTATTGTGTTTTTGTTTTATTTTTCTCAAGGTATATTTTTAGTTTGTCTTTATTTGACCCACTGAATGTTTAGTAGTGTTTTTTTTCTTTTTTTTATTAAAAAAATTTTAATGTTTATTTTTGAGAAACAGAGCATGAGCTGGGGAGGAGCAGAGAGAAGGGGAGACACAGAATCCAAACCAGGCCCCAGGCTCTGAGCCAGAGCCTGATTCAGGGCTCAAACTCACAAACCGTGAGATCATGACCTAAGCTGAAATTGGATGCTTAACTAACTGAGCCACCCAGGTGCCCCAACTAGCATGTTTTCTAGCCTCAATGTGTTTTTGTCTTTCCAAGATTCTTTCTCTTGTAAGTTTTAGTTTCACGCCATGTGGTCAGGAAATATTCTTGATATAATTTCAGTTTTCTTAAATTTATTGAGAGTTTTTGTGACCTAACTTGTGTTCTATCCTGGAGAATGATTTATGTAAATTTGAAAAGATTGTGTATTTTAGACTGAATGTATATATCTGTTAAGTCCATCTAACCTAGTGTGGTGTTCAACTCACTGTTTCTTTTTTTTTTTTAATAATAGTTTATTGTCAAATTAGTTTCCATATAACACCAAGTGCTTCTCCTCACAAGTGCCCCCAACCATGACCATCACCCCCTCCCCCCCTCCCCCTTCAGTCCATGGTTCGTCTCCAGTATCCAGTAGTGTCCCTTGATCTGTGTCCCTCACTCTTCCCCGCTCTCTTTCCCCCTTCCTCTCCCCCATGGTCCCCTGCCAGGTCTCTCCTGTTAGACCTATGAATGCAAACATATGGTATCTATCCTCTGCCTGACTTATTTCGCTTAGCATGACACCCTCAAGATCCATCCACTTTGCTACAAATGGCCATATTTCATTCTTTCTCATTGCCATGTAGTACTCCATTGTATATATATACCACATCTTCTTGATCCATTCATCAGTTGATGGACATTTAGGGTCTTTCCATGATTTGGCTATTGTAGAAAGTGCCGCTATGAACATTGGGGTACATGTGCTCCTATGCCTCAGCACTTCTGTATCCCTTGAGTAAATCCCTAGCAGTGCTATTGCTGGGTCATAGGGGAGTTCTATCGATCAACTCACTGTTTCTTTATTGATCTTCTGGATGATCTATCCATTAAAGTAAGTAAAGTGTTAAAGTCCCATTCATCCTTTTATTACTGTTAATTTCTCCTTTTGTTAATATCTATATTTAGGTGCTCTAAAGTTAGGTGCATAGATATTTATAATTGTTTTCTTCTCTTTTGGGATTGTTCCCTTTATCATTGTGTAATGCCCTTTTTGTCTTTTGTTACAATCTCTCTCTTTCACATTTCAAGTTTTTATTTAAATTCTGGTTAGTTAACATATAGTGTAATTTTGGTTACAGGAGTAGAATTTAGTGATTCATCACTTACACAGCCTCTATTTTTTAAATCTATTTTTTTCTGATAAAAGTATTGCTCCTCCAGCTTTTTTTTTTTTTTTTTTGCTTCAATTTGCATGGAACTTTTTTCCCACCCCTTGACTTTTAGTTATACGTATCTTTCGGTCTGAAGGGAGCCTCTTGTAGGCGGCATGTAGATGGGATTTGCTTTTATCCATGTAGTCACCCTATGTCTTCGATTAGAGAATTTAGTCCATTTACACTTAAAATGATTGTTAGGTACATACTTACTGCCATATTATTAGTTTTCTGAGTTTTTTATTCTGTTCTTTTTTTCTAATGAAGTATAATTGACGTATAGCATTATATTAGTTTCAAGTGTACAATATAATGATTCAGCAATTCTATACATTTCTCAGTGCTCATCAAGATAATTGTATTCTTGATCCCCTTTATTTCACTCATCCCCTCACTCATGTTTCTTCTGACAACCACTAGTTCTTTGTATTTAAGAGTATAATTTTGGGGTTTTTTTGTTTATTAAATCATACATATAAGTGAAATAATATATTTGTCTTTCTCTGTTTTATGTCACTTAGCATTATACTACCCAAGATCCATCCATATTGTTGCAAATGGCAAGATCTTCTTCTTTTTATGGTCAAATAATCCAGTGTGTATGTGTGTGTGGGGGGGGGGGCACATGCATGTGTATCACATCATTATTCATCTCTCCACAGACACCTTGGTTGATTCCTTATCTTGGCTGTTATAAATAAGATAGGTACAATAAACATAGGGGTGCATATAGTTTTTTTAATTAGCATTTCATTTTCATTGAGTAAGTACCCAGTAGTGAAATTACTGAAGTATATGGTGTATCTATTTTTAATTTTTATTTTACTTACACAACCTTTTATGTGTCACCAATAACTGTACATGGAGCCTCTGAAACAGTCCAGTGTAATGTTACTGTTCTAGGGGCATATAAACAGAAATGGGTTGATAAATTTCAGCTAATAAGCCTGAAAACAAACTAGAGAAAGATTAATGTACAATTCAAGTTTGTCATAATCAGCCCCTAGATGCAGGAGTCTAGACAGACAATAATAAAGATTAACAATCTTATCAGGATTATGAGGCAGCAAATGATTGGAAAGGATATCTCTGATTTATTATAGTCACCAAAGGAATTATTCCAGAGCTGTAGAAATGATGTGAGTCAAACTCCAGAAGAGACGGAGTCAACTGTTAATCACTAAAATGACTTGTATATTGGTATCTCAAAAAGTTTTTGAAAACACGACAAAGAATTAATTATGTCTATCTCAGATATGTAGCCAAGTTATCAGGATGCATTTGTAAGTGCTTGAACTACATCAGACCACATTATGTCTTTTGACATAATTAAATGAATACACAAGAGTATCATAATAATAATGTATTTACACCTTAACAAAGCCCTCAACATTGTTTTGTGATAAAAATCCATGGAAAGCCTGTAGATACATGGATAAAGGAGCCGAAGTTAACATCATAATTAATTTGCTTTTAGAAAGGCGTAGGTAAATAACAGTCTTACTCCCTGTTACCTATTTTCTTTTTATTTTAACTTGTTTTAAGTTGTAAAAGTTTATTTTTATTTATTTTTAAATATAATTTATTGTTAAGTTAGCTAACATATAGTGTGTACAGTATGCTTTTGGCTTCGGGAATCGATTCCCATGATTCATCACTTACATACCACACACAGTGCTCATCCCAACAAGTGCCCTCCTCAATGCTTACCACCCATTTTCCCTCCCCTGCACTCCCACATCAACCCTCAGTTTGTTCTCTAAATTTAAGAGTCTCTTATGGTTTGCCTTTCTCTCTGTTTGAAACTTTATTTCCCCTTCCCTTCCCCCATAGTTTTCTGTTAAGTTCCCCAAGTTCCACATACGAGTAACAACATGTATGTCTTTCTATGACTGACTTATTTCACTTAGCACAATACCCCCAGTTCTGTCCACATTGTTACAAATAGCAAGATTTCACTCTTTCTCCTTGCCGAGTAGTATTTCAGTGTGTGTGTGTGTGTGTGTGTGTGTGTGTTTGCACCACATCTTCTCTTTCCATTCCTTAGTTAATAGGCATTTGGGCCCGTTCCATAATCTGACTATTGTTGATAGTGCTGCTATAAACACTGGGGTACATGTGCCCCTATGAATCAGCTCTTCATATCCTTTAGATAAATTCCTAGTAGTGCTATTGCTGAGTTGTAGGGCAATACTATTAATTTTTTGAGGAACCTCCACACTGTTTTCCAGAGTAGCTGCACCGGTTTACATTCCCACCAACAGTGCAAGATCCCATGTACAATTGCACCAAAAACCATAAAATAGGTAGGAATAAACCTAACCAAAGAGGTAAAAGATCTCTATGCTGATTTCACTATAGAAAACTTATGGGAAAAAATTGAAGACACAAAGAAATGGAAAAACATCCCATGTTTGTGGCCTGGAAGGACAAATATTGTTAAAATGTCAATACTACCAAAGCAGTCTATTCATTCATTCATTCATTCATTGATTCATTCATTCTACATCCAAGGCAGTTGGCATATAGTGCAATGATTCCAGCAGTAGATTCCAGTGATTCATCCCCATAGACAACACCCAGTGTTCATCCCAAGTCTTCCCTAATGCTCCTCACCCATTTAGCCCATTCCCCCACCCACAACCTTTCTAGCAACCCTCAGTTTTTTCCTCTCTATTTGAGTCTCTTATGTTTTGTCTCCCTCCTTGTTTTAATATCATTTTTGCTTCCCTTCCCTTAGGTTTATCTATTTTGCATCTTAAATTCTTTATATGATTGAAGTCATACAATATTTGTCTTTCTCTGGCTAATTTCGCTTAGCATAACACCCTCTAGTTCCATCCACATCGTCACAAATGGCAAGATTTTATTCTTGATTGCCAAGTAATACTCCAGTGTGTGTGTGTGTGTGTGTGTGTGTGTGTGTGTGTGTAAAGAGAGAGAGAGAGAGAGAGAGAGATCATCAGTATCCATTCATCAGTCAATGGATGCTTGGACTCTTCCCATAATTTGTCTATTGCTGATAATGCTGCTATAAACCTTGGGGTACATGTGTCCCTTTGAAACAGCACACCTGTATCCCTTAGATGAATACCTAGTATTGCAATTGCTAGGCCATAGGGTAATTCTGTTAATTTTTTGAGGAACCTCCATACTATTTTGCAGAGTGGCTGCACCAGTTTGCAATGCACCAGCAGTTCAAGAGAGCCTCTTTCTCCACATCCTTGCTGACATCTGTTGTTGCCTGAGTTTTTAATTTTAGCCACTCTGACTGGCATGAGGTGGCATCTCATTGTGGTTTTAATATGTATTTCCCTGATGATGAGTAACGTTGAGCATTTTTTCCTGTGTCAGTTGGCCATCTGGATGTCTTCTTTGGAGAAATATCTATTCATGTCTTTTGCCCATTTCTTCACTGAATTATTTGTTTTTTGGGTGTTGAGTTTGATAAGTTCTTTATACATTTAGGATACTAACCATTTATCTGATATGTCATTTGCAAATATCTTCTCCCATTCTGTTGGGAGAATTTCATTTCAATTTTGCTGATTGTTTCCTTCCCTGTGCAGAAGCTTTTGCCGCTTTAGTAAGGTTTATTCCTAGGTATTTTATGGGTTTTGGTGCAACTGTAAATGGTATCAATTCCTTGATTTCTCTTCCTGTTGCTTCATTATTGAATGAGGTGTATAGGAATGCAACTGATTTCTGTGCATTCATTTTATATCCCGTGGCCTAGCTGAATTCATGGATCAATTATAATAGTTTTCTGGTGGAATATTTTGGGTTTTCAATGTAGAGTATCATGTCCTCTCTGAAGAGTGAAAGTTTGACTTCCTCCTTGCCAATTTGTATGCCTTTTATTCCTTTGTGTTTTCTGACTGCTGAGGCTAGGACTTCAAATACTATGTGGAATCATAGTGATGAGAGTGGACATCCCCGTCCTGTTCCCGACCTTAGTGGGAAAGCTCTCAGTTTTTCCCCATTGAGGATGATATTAGTGTTGGGTCTTTCATATATGGCTTTTATGATCTTGAGGTATGATCTTCTATCTGTACCTTCTTGAGGGTTTTTTTTTTTTTTTTACCAAGAAAGGATGCTGTATTTTGTCATATGCTCTCTCTGCATCTATTGAGTGGGTCATGTGGTTCTTGTCCTTTCTTTCACTGATGTGATGCAGATCGTTTTTTGCAGATATTGAACCAGCCCTGTATCCCAGGTATACATCCCACTTGGTTGTGGTGAACAATTTTTTTAATGTGTTGTTGGATTTTGTTGCCTAGTATCTTGTTGAGGATTTTTGCTTCCATGTTCATCCGGGAAATTGGTCTGTAGTTCTCTCTTTTTGTGGGGTCTTTGTCTGGTTTTGGAATCAAGGTAATGCTGGCTTCCTAGAATGAGTTTGGAAGTTCTCCTTCCATTTCAGTTTTTTGGAACAAATTCAAAAGAACAGGTGTTAATTCTTCCTTAAATGTTTGAATTTCCCTGGAGAACCATCTGGCCCTGGACTCTTATTTTTTGGGAGATTTTTGATTACTAATTCAATTTCTATACGGGTTGTGGGTCCGTTCAAATTTTCTATTCTTGTTTCAGTTTTGGTAGTTTATATGTTTCTAGGAATCTGTCCATTTCTTCCAGATTTCCCAATTTATCAGCATATAATGGCTCATAATTTTCTCTTATTTGTATTTCTATAGCATTGATTGTGATTTCTCCTCTTTCATTCTTGATTTTATTTATTGGGGTCCTTTCCTTTTTCTTTTTGATCAAACTGGCTAGGAGTTTATCAATTTTGTTAATTCTTTCAAAGCACCGGGTCCTGGTTTCATTGATCTGTTCTACTGGGGTTTTTTTGTTTTTTGTTTTTTGGTTTTGTTTTGTTTTTGTTGTTGTTGTTGTTGTTTTTTGGTTTCAGTAGTATTGTTTTCTGCTGTAGTCTTTATTATTTTCTGCCTTCTGCTTGTTTTGGGTTTTATTTGCTGTCTTTTTTCCAGTTCTTTAAGATGTAAGGTTAGGTTGTGTATCTGAGCCCTTTCTTCTTTCTCTAGGAAGGCCTGGATTGCTATATACTTCCCTTGTAAGCCTGCCTTTGCTGCATCCCAGAGCTTTGGGGCTGTGGTGTTACCATTTTTATTGGCTTCCATATCTTTTTTCATTTCCTCTTTAACTTCTTAGTTAGCCTTTTCATTCTTTAGTAGGATGTCATTTAGTCTCCAAGTATTTGTTGTCTTTTCAAACTTTTTCTTGTGGTTGATTTTGAGTTTCCTAGCACTGTGGTCTGAAATATGCATGGTGATCTTGATCTTTTTGTACTTGTTGAGAGCTGATTTGTGACACAGTATGGGATCTATTCTGGAGAATGTTCTATGTGTACTTGAGAAGAATGTGTTTTCTGCTTTAGGATGAAATGTTCTTAATATCTGTTAAGTCCATCTGGTCCAGTGTGTCATTCAAAGCCATTGTTTCCCTGTTGATTTTCTGTTTAGATGATCTGTCCATTGCTTTAAGTGGGGTGTTGAAGTCCCCTACTCTTATGGTATGTATTATTATCAACGAGTTTCTGTATGTTTGTGATTAAGTGATTTATATATTTGGAGCATAAATGTTTACAATTGTTAGATCTTCTTGGTGGATAGTCCCCTTAAGTATAATACCCTTATTCATCTCTTGTTACAGTGTTTATTTTTACACCTAGATTGTCTGATATCAGTATAGCTACGCTAGCTTTCTTTTGACGACCATTAGCATGATGGTTCTCCATCACCTTGCTTTCAATCCAAAGGTGTCTTTAGATCTAAAATGGGTCTCTTGTAAACAGCATATAGATGTGTCTTGTTTTCTTATTCTTTCTGTTACTGTATATCTTTTGATTTGAGCATTTAGTCCATTGACATTTAGAGTGAGTACTAAAAGAAATGAATTAATTGCTATTTTGTTGCTTGTAGAGTTGGAGTTTCTGGCAGTGTTCTCTGGTCCTTTCTAGTATTGGTTGTTTTGGGTCTTTTTTTTGGTGTTTTTTTTACCCCATCTTTTCTTCCCTCAGAGAGTGCCCCTTAAAATTTCTTACAAGGCTAGTTTAGTGGTCATGAATAGTTTTTGTTTGGGCAACATTTTGTCTCTCCTATTTTGAATGACAGGCTTGCTGGATAAAGAATTCTTGGCTGCATATTTTTCTAATTCAGCACGTTGAATATATCTTGCCACTCCTTTCTGGCCTGCCATGTTTCTGTGGATAGGTCAGCTGTAAACCTGAGCTGTCTTCCTTGTAGGTTAAAGATTTTTATTCTCTTGCTGCTTTCATGATTCTTTCCTTGCCCATGTAATTTGTGAATTTAACTATGACATGCCTTGTTGATGGCCAGGTTTGCTGAGTCTGATGGGATTTCTCTGGGCTTCCTGGATTTTGATGTCTGTGTCTTTCCCCAGGTTAGGAAAGTTTTATGCTATGATTGGCTTATATAAACCTTCTACCCCTTTTTCTCTCTTCATCTTCTGGGACTCCTATGATTTGGATGTTATTCCTTTTTAATGACTCACTGAGTTCTCTAATTCCTGTATCATGTTCTTTTGCTTTAGTTTCACTCTTTTTTCTGCTTCATTTTCTCCATAATTTGTCCTCTGTATTGCTGATTTGATGCTCTGCTTCATCTATCCTGCATCTATTCAGATTGCGTCTCAGCTATCGAATTTTTAATTCCATCTTGACTAGATTTCACTTCTTTTATCTCCACAGAAAGGGACTCTAATCTATTTTCAACCCCAGTTAGTATTCTTATTATGAAGATTCTAAATTCTGGTTCAGAAATCTTGCTTGTATCTGTGTTCATTAGGTCCCTGGCTATCACTTGTTTCTTCCTGTTTTTTTCTTTTGGGATGAATTCCTTCATTTCATCATTTTGAAGGAAAAAATTAATAAAATGAAAACATTAAAAATTTAAAAAATTAAAATCAATTCCAAAACATCAAATAAAGAATGCTAGATTTTAGGTGTGTGTCGGTCTGGTTGTTGAAAGAAGCTTGATAGAATAGAGACAAAAAAGGAAAGAAAAGAACTGAAAAAAAGTGTGTGTGTGGGGGGGGATTGTTATAAATGTAAAAAAGTAAATACAATAAAATAGAAGATAATGAAATGATGAAAGTAAAATATAATTTAAAAATATATACAAGCGTTAAAAATACAGTAGAAAAAAGAAAAATCTTTTTTTATAAAAATGGAAAATAAAAATAATTTTCTCTTTATTCAAGAAAAAGAAAAGAAAAAGAAAATTAGATGGACCAGTGAACAGAATGAAATGTGATTGTAATTACGTTCAGTTTTCCCTACAAGTCAACCCATGAAGCACTCTGTGGTCCGTAAACTAAGCAGCAGAGAGACTTGTGTTCCTCCAGAGTGTGGTTGGCCCAGTTTGAGAAGGCTTGGTGTCATGGCTCCATTCTCCACTAGACAGCACTGCTTAGCTTACTGGGGGCAATTGTTATGGTGCATGTCAGCATGAATGCACATGCGCAAGAGGGATGAAAATGGTGTCACCCAGCTACCCAGTCTCTAGTATCAGAACTCTGTGCTCTCATCCCCCACAATCAAGCACCCTTTCTTTGTCTCTGGCTTCCACCCACTCCCTGCCTCTATGCTGCCCATGACCAAACTGTCAGCCTGCCAGGCAGCACCTCCCTCCCAAGTTTTATCTCAGGTGGGGCTGTTTCCAAACCCCTCACTTCTGAGGTCTGTGAAGCTTTGACCTGCTCATACCCTCTGGGGGAGAGTCTCATGGATGCTGGCCCACCCCAGGAACATTCACACAACCATGCAGCTACAGCTGCCCAGAGACTGCAGCTGGGTGCCAGCCCACCCCAGAAAAAGTTCACATAGTCATATAGCAGCAGTGGTAAGTCACAACACACAGCGGACACCAGACTTTGCCATTAATGTCCTTGTTCCAACAGCAGTGAATGTGGCTGTTCACTTGGATCTTCTGGAACCTTTGCCAGTGAGGAAGCTGCACAGCCTCTGCCAAATGTTTTCCCAGCAGGGATCCACCTCTCCCCGTGTGCCCCGAGGACCCCTCAGACCTCACCATCTCTGCTCCTGGGGATTGGTCCTTCCCACCAGAACTCTGCAGAACTCTGTCAGTTATTGAGCTGTGGAGTTTTGGACTCTGCACTCCTCTGTTTATAGAGTCTTAATGAAACTTAAACCCTCTCCTTGATCCTTTCTCCTTTCTCCCTTCTTTGTTGAGTCCCTTGCAGCTGTTTCCACTCTTTTTCTTTCTCTCTGACTCCTTTTGGAGGGAGTGCCTTTCCTGTACTCTCCCCCCGTATCCATTCTCTCTCCCCCTGCAAGGAAAAATAGCTTTCTAGCCTCTGTGGCCTCTCTCCCCCAGTTCATCTCTCCACCCCATGTACCTGCCAAGTTCTATGGTTCAAGTTGTGCAGATTGTTGTGTTAATCCTCAAATCAGTTTTCTAGGTGTGCAACATAGTTTGGTGTTGATCTAACTGAATTTCATGGATGAGAGCGGGGGGTGGGGGGGAGACTTTCATGCTGCTTCACCATCTACACTCAGTGCAATCCCGTTTAAAATTGCACTAGCATTCTTCTCAGAGCTAGAACAAACAATCCTAAAATTTGTGTGGAAACACAAAAGACCCAAAATAGCCAACGCAATGTTGTAAAAGAAAACCGAAGAGGGAGGCCTCACAATCTTGGACTCTAGCCTCTACTCTAAAGCTGGGATCATCAAGACACTATGGTATTGGCACAAAACAGACACAGTGATCTGTAGAACAATGGTGTAGAATAGAGAACCCAGAATTGGGTGCACAAATAGATGGCCAACTAATCTTTGACAAAGCAGGAAAGAGTATCCAATGGGAAAAAAGGCAGCCTCTTCAGCAAATAGTGCTGGGAGAACTGGACAGCATCATGCAGAAGAATAAACCTGGGCCACTTTTTTACACCATACATAAAAATAAATTCAAAATGGATGAAAGACACAAATTTGAGCCATCAAAATCCTAGAGGAGAAAACAGGCAGCAACCTGTTTGACCTTGGCTGCAGCAATTTATTTCTAGACATGTCTGTGGAGGCAAGCAAATTAAAGCAAAATTGAACTATTGGGACCTCATCAAGATTAAAAAAAAAAAAACTTCTTTACAGTGAAGGAAACAATCAAGAAAATTTAAAGACATTCAATGGAATGGGGGAAGATATTTGCAAATGATGTGTCAGATAAAGGGTTAGTATTAAAAACCTACAAAAAAAAAAAAACTTACCAAGCTAAACACCCGAAAGACACATAATCCAGTGAAGAAATGGGCAGAAGACATGAATAGACGCTTTTCCAAAAAAGACATCTAGATGGCCAACAGACACATGAAAAGATGCTCAACATTGCTTATCATCAGGGAAATACAAATCAAAACCACATTGAGATACCACCTCACACCTGTCAGAGTGGCTAAAATTAACAACTCAGGAAAAAACGGATGTTGGCGAGCATGTGGAGAAGGGAATTGTATTTTTAAGTTTTTGAGGACCCTCTATACTGTTCTCCACAGTGACTTACCGATTTTCACCCCCTCTTCCCTCAACACGTTCCTTATTCTCCATGTCCTTGCCAACACTTGTGTTTTTATTTTAGATATTCTGGCAGGTGTGAGGTGATATCTTCCTGTGGCTTCAATTTGCATTTGCCTGATGATTGATTTCAAGTATCTTTTCATGTGTCTGTTGGCCATCTGCTTGTCCTCTTTTGAAAAATGTCTACTCAGGCCCTTGACCCATTTTAAATTGGTTTTTGTGTGTGTGTGTGTGGGGGGGGGGGTTGGTGTTGAGTTGGTTGTATATGTTCTTTTTATAGTTTGGATATTAACCTCTTCCTGGATATATCACTTGCGAATATTTTCTCCCTTCCAATAGGTTGCCTTGTCCTTTTATTGATGGCTTTCTTCACAGTGTAAAACCTTTTTATTTGTGTGGAGTCTCAATAGTTTAATTTTGCTTTTTGTTTTGTTTGCATGAAGAAACATCTAAAAAATATTTCTGTGGCCAGTGTCAAAGAAATTATTGCCTGTGTTTCCTTCTAGGGTCTTACGGCTTTAGGTTTCACATTTAGTTCTTTAATTCATTTTGACCTGTTTTTGTGTATGGTGTAAGAACGTGGTCCAGTTTCATTCCTTTGCATGTTGCTACCCAGTTTTCCCAGTACCCTTTGTTGAAGAGACTATCTTTTCCCCATTGTATATTCTTGCCTCCTTGTGGTAGGTTTATTGACCATATAAATGTAGGTTTATTTCTGGGCTCTCTATTCTGTTTCATTAATCTATGTGTCTATTTTGTATCAGTACTATAGCATATTTTATTATTATAAGTTTGTAGTATATCTTGAAACTGGGATTCTGATACCTCCTAAGCTGGAGTTCTTTAAGATTGCTTTGGTTATTCAAGGTCTTCTGTGGTTCCATACAAATTTTAGGATTATTTGTTTTAGTTCTGTGATAAATGTTGGAATTTAATAGGTATTGCATTGAATCTATAGATCGCTTTGGTTAGTAGCGACATTTTAACAATATTAGTTCTTCCAATCCATGAGCATGGAATATCTTTCCATTTGTTTATGTCATCTTTAATTTCTTTGATCAATGTTTTGTAGTTTTGAGTAAGTCTTTTCACCTCTTTAGTTAAGGTTATTTGTAGGCATATTATTTTTTTGGTGCAAACATTAATTTTTTTCTTTTTGCTCTTCAGCTTGGTTGCTTTCCATTACCCTGTCTTCCAGATCATTGATCCATTCTTCTGCATCCTCTAATCTGCTTTTGATTTCCTCTAGTTTGTTCATTTCAGTTATTGAATGCTTCAACTCTGACTGCTTCTTATTTATATTTTCTTTCTCTTTGTTGAAGATCTCACTGAAATTCTCCACCTCTTTCTCAGGCCTGGTGAATATCTTTATGACCGTTACTCTGTTTCTGTGGTTTTGCCCTCTTCTTTCATTTGGAACATATTCCTTTGCCTCCTTATCTCCCCTTTCCCTATCTCTGCTTGTTTCTAGACACTAGGAAAGTCAGCCACATCTCTTGATCTTGACAGTGGTGACCTTGTGAAGAGGTCATCTGGTGCCCTGTAGGGCAGTGCACCCTGTTCACCAGAACTAGGCACTTGAGTGGTGTCTCCTATGTGGGTTGTGTGTGTCTTACTATTGTGGCTGATCCATGCTTGCCTTCAAGTCAGTCAGCTGCAATGGTCCATTTTGTCTTTTGTGGACACACCAGGCAGGGTTTGTCCCCTGTGCTCTTCAGACGCCAGTCCGGGGCTGCTGTGGGCTTGTCATCGAACGGTATCAGCAGGCAGACAAGATGCCTGCCCTCCGCACAGCTGCCAGTGCTGCAGTTGCATCAACCTGCCAGCGTCCACCCTGCCTTGGCTTATGAGTCTTTCATTGATGGTCAGGGCGAGCAATCAGACCAGATGCCCGTTCTTTGTCCATTTGGCATGGCTCTAGTTGCATTGATTGGAAAGGCACTCTCGTTGTGCAGCTGGCTATAAAGTTCAGCTGCTGGAACCGAGGGCACACTGGTGTGTGGTTGTCTTCCCCTCTCCTTGGGGCGGGGGTCACTTTGGAGTGGTGTTGGTCTGCAAAGACTTCTTACAGGACCTGTATGGGCAGGAGGCACTTTGGAGGGATGCCTGCAGAGTGAGGCCGATTATGAGGGCAGATTCCCAGGAGCACGTGAAAGCAATGGAGTGTGTGCACTGCTAGCAAGGTAGGTGGAGAGTGTTTTCTCTGGTTCCTGCAAGTGTCTGGCTGTGTAGGCTTAGCAGGTGAGGTGGGAGAGAAATAGCACCCCCAGAGCTTTTGCTTGTGGAGAAGTCTCCTAAAGATTTCTGCCACCCCCACCCCAGAACCTGTTCTGATATTAGTAAATAAATTTTGTATACCACAGGTGCGTTTCAGACTGCTGCTTCTCTGCTGTACCTCAGCCAAGGTATTTGTTATCCTGGCTCTTAAAGGTTGGAGACTATTTCCTATCACCCTCTGGCTCTCCCAGAGTTAATATGCTGAGTTTTAAAGTATGCAGAGTTAAGGGATGGCTCAGTCGGTTAAGTGTCCAACTTGGGCTCAGGTCATGATCTTGAGTTTTAGGAGTTCAAGCCCCACGTCTGGCTCTGTGCTGACAACTGGGAGCCTGGAGCCTGCTTCTGATTCTGTGTCTCCCACTCGCTCTCTGCCCCTCCCCCACTCGCATTCTGTCTCTTTCTCTCAAAAATAAACAAACATTAAAATAAATTTAAGTACGCAGTTAAGCTCTGCTGATAGTAAAAACTCACAAAGCGAAGCCCCCTGGTTTTCAGAGTGAGGGACTCGTCCTCCCAGTGAGGTATCCATGTCCGGGTCACCTGGAGCAGGGTCTGATACTGTCCTCCGTGCTTGTGGTGTCCCTCCCATTGGGGTCAGTCTAATCAGGGGTTTGGCGTCCATCCCTCCTACCCTTTTTGACGTAGCCTCTTCTCTATAATTAATTGTGCAGAGTGTGTTCTGCCAGTCGGTTGGTTCATTTTCAGAGTTAGTTGCTCTAATGTGGCTGTTATTTCAGTGTGCCCATGTGACAAACTGAGCTCAGGATCCCTCTGCTCTGTCATTTCTGCAACTCTTCTTCTCTTATATTTAAAGCCCATGATTTCTTTAGTAAATTCCTTCTTTAATTCCTGATATTGCTTATTTATGTCTCATTTCCTTTGAAGTTAGGATCACATTTTATCAATTTTATTGATCATTTGAAAGAACCAGTTTTAGTTCTATTGACTTTTCTCTATTGTGTTTTTCTTTCCTATTTTGAGAGTTTCTACTGTAATGTTTCCTTCTTGCTTTCTCTAGTTTTTAAGATGGAATATTAGGTTTTGAACTGATAATTTTTTCTAGAATAACAACTTAATGGTATAAATTTCACCCTAAACTCTATTTTACCTGTATGTAAGTATTAAGTTATATTACAATTTTTGTTCAGTTCACAGTACTTTCTAATACTCCTTGACTGTTTCTTTGATCTATGGCTTATATAGAAGTGCGGCATTTAATTCCCAAATGCTTGGAGATTTATCAGTTATTCTGTTATGTGTTTCCAGTTTAATTTCATTGTGGTCAAAGGACTTATTTTGTATGATTTCAATTATTTTAAAATTTAAGGTTTGTCTTATATCGAGATTATATTCTATCTTGGTGAATGTTTCATGTGCTTTGAAAAAAATGTATATTCTGCTATTGTTTGGTGAACTACTTTTTAATATCAATCAGATCTAGTTAATTGATTGTATTATTTAGTTCTTTTATATTTTTGCTTATTGTTAGTTTCCTTGTGCTCCCATCACAAATTACCACAAATTTGATGGCTTAAAACAACATTATTCTCCCATAGTTATGGAGCCCAGAATTCTTAAATCAAAGTGTAAACAGAATTGATTCCTTTGGAGGCTCCACGGGAAAATCTGTTCAATGCCTTTCTCCTAACTTCTAGTGGCTGCTAGCAATCCTCAATCTTCTCGACTTGTAAATATATCACTTTATTTGCCATTATCTTCACATCATCATTCCCCTTCCCCTTAAAAGGACACTTATCCTTAAATTTACCATCCACCCCAATCCAGAATGAACTTGTCTTGAGATCCTTAATGAATTATGTCTGCAAAGCGTATTTTAGTAGATAGCTTCCATTCAGTGGTTTTAGGTAGACCTGTCTTTGTTGGAGGATACCATTCAACCCACTACATGACTTCCTAGCCACTTGTTTGTAATTACTGAGTGCACTGGTGAAGTCACCAGCTATTACTTATCTTGGATTTCTCCTTTCTCCTTTCATTTATATGTGCTTTTATACATTTTGAAGATCTCCTGTCAGTTGGACACAAATTTATGGTTAAGAATTTAGGGTGTATTATTCTTTTTATCAGTACCTAATGAACCTATTCACTTCTGGCAATTTTTCTTTCTCTGAAATCAACTTTGTCTGATATTCGTAAATCCTTATAAGCATTATTTTGATTAATATTTCATGGTATACTTGTTTCCATAATTTTAGTCTACCTACATCTTCATATTTAAAATGTAGGTGTTGGTTTCTTTTTTAAAAAGTCATTTGATATTCACTATATTTCAATTAGTATGTTTTGACTTTATTTATTGATATGCTTTCACTTAGGTCTGCCATTTTATTTTCTCTTTGGTGTGTGTGTGTGTGTGTGTGTGTGTGTGTGTGTGTGTGTGTGTTTAGTTCCTCTAGAACTAGAACTGTTTTTGTAATAGACTCAGAGCTTTCTGTTGTCCTTAGCAAGGTTTGCCTTCAAGGGAAAGTATTTCACCAGAGCTTAAATAACTTGGGTTTACCAAAGCCTAACCAGCCTCGGAGGAGGAAAATACCCAAGTCTGGGCTCTTTTTAGCCTTCCTATTTTATTTAACGAGTGAGGTTGATAGTAGGGGACAGAAAGCTGAGAAGCACTTATAAAGCTTAGGAGCATAATCTCACTAAAATACAGAGACTAAAATCATAGTATATAGAATGTTTTCCCTCTCCCACACCTTACCACCACATTAGTAGAAATCTTGTATGAAAATGGGTGAAAGCTAAAAGCATTGTAAGCCTCAGACCCCTAAAGAGCATCTTGGGAAGACCAAAGACCGTCTCTAGGGGAAACAAACCAACAGGTCTAAGGAAATTTTAGCCTTTGACACCATTTCTGTAATAAACAGTAAACGCAGTCTAACTCCTATCCAGATAAACATAATGTCCCACACTAAAAGCTAATCTATGTCAGTTGCAGTTTATCTAATATATCATGTCCAGCTTTTGTTTAAAAATTACAAGGCATGCAAAAAAAAAAGTCTAAAGAAACAATGTAAGCATCAAACCCAGACTGTGCTATAGTAGAGATTTTGGAATTATCAGACCAGTAATTTAACTATAATGTGCTAATGGTTCTAATGGAGAAAGTAAGAAACATACAAAAATGGATGAGTAATTAAATAGAAAGGAAACTGTAAGAATCAAAAGCTAGAAACTTATAATATTGTAAAAGAAATGAAGAATGCCTTTGAACTCCCTAGTAGACTGACCACAGCTAAGGAAAGAATCAGTGGGTTGAAAGGTATGTCAATAGAACCTTCTCAAGGTGAATAGGAAAAAATAAGAAAACAAAGAAACAACACAATATCTGAGAACTGTGGTGCAAATACAAAAGAGATAACATACACATATTGAGAATATCAAAAGGAAAAGAAAAAGAACTGACAAAATATTCAAAATAATATCTGAGAATTTTCTTGAATTAGTGACAAAACTAAACCATAGACTTAGGAACTTTCAAGAACACAGAGGAAGATAAATACCAAAAATATCTATACCTAAGTATATCGTTCAAACAATAGAAAATCAAAGAGAAGAATCATGGTAGAAAGCAGAGGGAGAAAAACATCTTCCCTATTGAAGAACAAATATAAGATATCTGTCCTTTCTACAAACTTATGAATATGTTAGGTTCCATGTCAAAGGGAAATTAAGATCAAAGGTGAAATTCAAGTTGCTAAAATTGCTAAATTAACATAGGGAGAGAATCCTGAGTTACCCAGGTAAGCCTACTGTCATCACAAGGGTCCTGACAGGTGAATGAAGAAAGCAGAAGAGGGAAAACCAGAGAGAAATGTGAGAACTCAGTCCAATGTGGTGGCTTTAAAAATGGAGGAGCCAAGCAACGCAGATAGCCTTTAGAAGCTAGAGAAGGCTAGGGAATGAGTTCTATCCTGGACAGTCCCAAAGGGTACAGAGCCTGCCAACACCTTGATTTTAGCCCAATGAGGTCCATCCTAAAATTTTGACATCCGGAAATGTAAAATAATACACTTGTATTATTTTAACCGCCATTTTACTCTTTGATAATTCCCACATGTATGTTATCTCAGTGTTGATGACTGTTGTTTATTCCCTTGTAAGTGGTGATTTTCCTGGTTCTTCACAAGCCGAATAGTTTTGGCTCATAGCCTAGATATTTTAAATATTAGACTAGGAGATTCGCGGTCTGATTTATACCCTTAAGGACAATGAAGATTTTTTAAAATCAGGTAATTGATTTAGCTAAAACCAGAAGTTCCAACCCATCTTTGGTGGGCTTTAGTTTAAGGTCTGTTCTGTTCTAAAACCTTTGCTCTGCTATTCAAATCTGTCCCATGTGTAACATCAGTGGCCAACCTGGAGCCTGACAGTGGTCCAGCCTATAGGTCAATTCCCAAATCCTTTAACATGTTTTTAGGGTAAGATCAACACATGCTAAACTCAGAGTTGAGCCTGGAAGTTCATCCACAACTTTATGGGCTAGCTCTTTGGAGCTTGTCTTCTCTGCAATTTCACTTACCCTTTTCCACTCTCTTGGGTTCCTACTTTTGGTCTTCAGCCAGACAAATGGGGCAGGAAGAAGGATTCCTAGCTTAAGTTTAAACCCTAACATGGTTTCCTAGATTTCCTGTAGCACCTGAGATTA
>PISW01009326.1:0-62203 GCA_004023785.1 Mungos mungo | reverse complement strand
AAAAAAAAAAAAAGAAAGAATGAAAGAAGAGAAAACAAGAATTTTGTTGGTAAGTTGGTGCCCAAAAGAGAAAGGGTAAAACTCTCATGCTGCTGAGTCTCCCTTTCCCTTCTCACCCTCTCAGGGTGGGTGGTCCACAGCAGGGGAGCTGCGAGGGGGGCTGGTCTTCATGCACTTTACTCAGGTGCGCCTGGTCCACAACACCCAACCAGGAAAGAGCTGGGAGAGGAAGGGGGGAGAGGAGAGTCCCGGGGTGTGATAAGAACCAGACTTCTTCTGAGACCAGCCAGCAGGCCCAGGACCCTCTGCAGCAGTCCGTGCCCAAGAACGGAGAGCTGTTAGTTTCACTGATTCTGTTCCTCAGGGTTGTGTCTCCTGCCAAAGTCTGAGGGAAATCAGACTTTACAAGTAACTTCCCTCGAGGACTGGACAAAAGAGGCCAGAACTCACTACATCTTCAAGTTACGTAGGGAAAGACATTTAACTTTATTTTGTCTGATTATATTAACCAGTACAAAACATTTTTATTCATGATATATTTTGCACTAAAAATGTATGTATTCTCTCTCTAGACAGTATTATAGTAGCCTTGCTTCTGCTTTATCTCTGAAGACGTAATTCATCAACAAAGGGACTTGGTGCCCGTCGGTGGAAATCTGCCTCGTCTCTTCCATATCAAACCCTCCCTGCATCAGTCACTGTCCTGGTTGTATCTGGGTCTGTCCCCATGTCACTGCTGCCAAGAGTCCTGCGAATTTCATTGAAATTTCGCCTTTAGGGGGAAACATTAACTTCACCCGCTCAGTTTATTTTCTTTTTCTTTGGCGTGTGAGGAGTTAAGCACCAGATAACTTCAGAAAGTCAATTAAAAAGGGATGGTGTTAGCTTAATCACAGGGCTTTTCCTATCTATTTTTTCCAGTAGTTACTTTAAAACTGCTAACTTGAAATCACAGTCCTGTGCTGTCTTCAGAAGTTCACTCAATCAAAAGCCAAGTGCTGAGTAATCAAAGATCTTAAGTCACTGGAAGTTCTAGCCCTAACCACAAGAGGATTAAAAATCCACTAGCCAGAACTCAGTTCTTCGATCCAGCAAGTGCCAGTGCATAATGAGAAATCCCTAAAACCCCAGATCACAGCCGTGTCCTTGCCCACCACGGAACGAAGTGGAAAACCTCTCTAATTCCTTAAGAGATCCTATCTGCCTGATGAAAATAGATATTGGCTTCTGTGTCTCCTGATTAGAAGAATAGGGGAGGATTAGGGAAGATGCTAGAGAAGCTGAGCCTCACTCATTTACATGGCATTACTGCTGACAGGTGATGCGCACAGAGGGGAGGGGCTCAAAGGCAGGCTGAATTAAAGCAGCATTTGTTACCCAAGTTATAGAGAGATTAAGATCCATTTATTTTGCCATATCCAATTTTTGAAATCGATGAAGCACTTTGATGCTTCCTGATTTTATTTTCTGTAAGCAACAGCCAAACCGTTTGGCGAGAGATTTGTTTTCATTCAAAACGAACTGTCAACTGATTGTAACTCAAATGTAAGTGTTTGTAGCAATTGTCTCTTCCTGCATGTTGGGATGGATGAAAATTACTCCTATTTATTTAGAGTATAAATAGTTAAAACCCCATGTTCTTTGGTGCTGTGTCCTTGCTGACTTATCGCCATATAATACATACATACAGTATGCTATAGTACCTACACACGTGTACCACGTGTGTGCTCGAAATGCATGCCAGAGCAGAGCAGCATTTGATACGAGATAATTTACTGAAATGATCGCCTATTTTGAAACACCATGCCTTGAATAAGTCTATACACATTTAGCATTACAATTTGATATTAAAATTCTCCACAAGTAATAGACCTTCAGAACGATCTTAGATTCTCTTAGCATCTCTTCAGTAGAATTTGGGATTATAGAATATCTTTGCTGCCTCCGGGACTCTTGTCGTTGACTCCCTTTGAAAAAGTTTTTTAAAAAGTGTCAATTGTTTGAACAATTTGATAACTGTAAGTTATTATAATAATTGTAAACCACAAAATTATTTTAAGCTACTAACAAATAACATATCCTAGTTGAAAATTCCTTGTTCGACATTAGCATACAAGTAAAATGCCTATACATTTGGGATTTCTTTTTCAATTCTATCTTTTTAAGCAAAATTGATTTCTTTTCCCAGACTGTTAGCTCTAAATTCAGACAGAATACTTCAGTATAGTATAAGAATATCATCCGGTGGCTCCTGGGTGGCTCAGTCAGTTAAGCATCCAACTTCAGCTCAGGTCATGATCTCACAGTTCATGAGTTTTAGCCCCGCGTCAGGCTTTATGCTGACAGCTCAGAGCCTGCTTCAGATTCTGTGTCTCCCTCTCTTTCTGCCCCTCCCCCACCCACACTCTGTCTCTGTCTCTCAAAAATAAATAATAATTTAAAAAAATAATTTCAAAATGAATATCATCCTGTAGTGTGTTTGGTAGTACATCTCGTAAGAAAAGTCTTCTCTCAAGACCACAAAGATTTGTCTCCTGTTTTCTGCCATACACATTCTAGTCGTACATTTTGCATTTGAATCTGTGATCCATTTAGAATTAATTTGTGTGTATTATATGAAGTGTTGAGAGATTTTTGTTTGGTTTTCATTTTGACTTTTTTTTCCTATTAATATCTGGATTCATTTGTTAATGCCACCCTAGCAAAGTGAGAGTGGCTTAACCAACAGAAATGTGTCCTGATTTCCTCTCCTTATAATAACACGGGCCATAGGCTTAGCGCCCACCCACGTGACCTCACTTCACCTTGATGACCTCCCTAAAGACCCTCACTCGAAATGCAGTCACATTCCGAGGCTCTACAGTTAGGACTTAAGCATCAGAATTTGCAGGGGACGCAATTCAGGCCAGCACAGTATCCAATAGCTGGAACAGACTTGTTGCAAGGCCATCTTTCTCCATGAATTCCCTGTACGCCTTTCTTGAAAATCAGTGTCCACATATGTGTAGTCTTATTTCTAAATTCTGTATCCTGCTCCCTTGGCCTACCAGCCCACAATCACACTCGCACAACATTATCTCAATTCATGTAATTTCCTAGCAGCATTGGGATTAGCTAGTATGTGTTCTCCAACTCTCCTTCCCTTTTGAACATTGCTGGTTGTCTATAAACTTCAGAATTCATCTGTCAATTTGCACAAAACAGCGAGCTGGCTGTTGATTGGAATCATACTGAATCTATATATTCTCATGGGGAGAATTAACATTTTAATATGACCTACGACATTTGAGCAATGTTAAAATATCATAGGGCTCCCAAGTCCGTGAGCAAAGTATATCTTCATCTTGTTAGGCCTCCCTTGAGCTCTCTCACTAGAGTTTGCGGTATACAAGACTGGCAGATCTTCTGTAAATTTTATCCCTAAGAATTTCACACTTTGACAATGTCATAATACTATTTCTAATTTTTTTAAATTTCTGATGACTTGTGACTAGAATGTCAAAACACAATTGCTTTTGGCATATGGTCCTTTTATGTGATTACCTTGATAACACTAGTTGCATTATTTTTTGTAGACTCTACATGGACAGCCCTGATTTCTGAGAAGAAAGATGATTTACTTTTGTTTTTGCAATTCATATGTTT
Source organism: Mungos mungo (assembly GCA_004023785.1). Classification (NCBI taxonomy): domain Eukaryota; kingdom Metazoa; phylum Chordata; class Mammalia; order Carnivora; family Herpestidae; genus Mungos; species Mungos mungo. The sequence goes on along the minus strand of PISW01009326.1, from coordinate 58,558 downwards.
TGTTTATTTCTTTGTTTGTTATTACTATTGGGCTAGCTAAAACTTCCAGCATACTTTGAATAGAAGTGGTGAGAACAGGCACTGTTACCTTATTTCTGATTATAGAAAGAGAGCATTAATTTTCCCAACATTAAGTATGTTAGCTATAAGATTTCTATAGATGGCATTTCAAGTTCAAGATGTTGCCTTCTCTTTCTAGTTGCTGGGAGTATTTATCAGTAATGAGTATTAAATACTGTCAGAGTTTTCTGTTCCTGTTGAGATGATATCATTTCTCTAATTTAGCTTTTTAATATTGTGAATTACATTGATTTTAAATGTTGAAGCATCCTGAATCCCTACAAGAAGCCTCACATGGTAATGATGTATTATCATTTAGTATATTGTGGAGTTCATTTATCAATAAAGCAGTGATTTATGTATCAATTTTCAAGAGAGATTTTAATATGTAGTTTTCCACTTTTATACTGTGTTTGTCTACTTTTATAATCAGACTAATAATGACTTCACAGCATGAATTGGGAAATACTATCTCATCTTCATTTTTGAGGAACACTTTGCATTGAGTAAGTATTATAAATACCACATGTTTAGGGAAGTCACATGTTCACCAGTGAAGCCACATGGCTCTGGAATTTTCTCCATAGAAAGATTTTTAAGGTAAAATTTAATTTTAATAGGGCTACGTAGGTTATCCATTACATCTGGAATAGGTATGATAGCCTGTGTCTTTGAATAAATTTTTCCATTTTCTCTAAGTTGTGACATTTAATGATGTAAATTAGTTAATGCTAAACATGTATCCTCTACAGATATTTGTCATATTGATTTATCAGCGACAGATATTTTTAATGCCTACAGCTCTTTATCTAAATATGCTTTTAACATCAGAAAATCTAAAGTGATGTGCTCTCACTCCAGGGAAGGGTCATTTCTGTCTTCTCTCTTCTTTTCTTAAAAGTTGGCTCTATTTTAGTTCATTTTGAAGTCTGTAGCTCTAACCCTTTCCGGTCATTTGCATTGCTGACCTGTGAGGTCTTCCTCCTATGGTGGGAAGCACACATTCCAGACATCCCTCATTTATCTAAGTGTGCGATTCCAGTGTATCTACAACCCTATGAGAATTACTAATCCTCACCCATGGAAACAATTCTATCAGCCAGCGTGCTGTGCTTGGGTACATTTACTTTTGCTTTTGCTTTTTCAGGCTCCAATCATTTTCAAGTTAACTAGGTCAGCACTATTTCCCTGACCCCACTCAATGTAGTTCTTGTGTGCATTTGTCATATAATCAAATTATTTTGTCATGTTCTGTGTTCTATTCTGGGATTCTTAGACCTAAATGATTTCTTATGAATTTGTATATATTGAGGCTCACTCTTTGTTCTCTGATGGTCTCAGCTTTGACAAATGCACAGCAGCATGCGTGTACTATCACAATATCACAGAGAATTGTTTCGATGCCCTAAAATACCTTTTGGACTCTATCTATTCAATCTTCATCCCCTCTTTCTCCTCCTGACGATTGATCTTTCTACTATCTTGAAATTTTTGCCTTTCCCAGAATATATATAATTGGAATCACAGTATATAGCCTTTTCAGACTAGTTTCTTTCTTTTTCTTTTAAGTTTATTTATTTATTTTGAGAGAGAGAGACAGAGACAGAGAGAGAGAGACAGGGGAGGGACAGAGAGAGAGGGGGAGAGAGAGAATCTCAAGCAGTCTCTGCACTGTCAGCATAGAGCCTGATGCAGGGCTCACACTCACAAACCATGAGATCATGATCTAAGCCAAAACCAAGAGTTGGATGCTCAACAGGCTGAGTCACCCAGGCACCCCCAACCTGCATTCTTTCTTTATGTCACACATTTAAGATGCCTCCATGTATCTTCATGGTTTGATAACTCATTTCTTTTTATTGTGAATAATGCTTCGTAGTTTGCTTAGCTATCACATGGAAAGTCATCTTGATGGCTGCTAGTCTGGTGATTATGAATAAATGTGCTATAAGGATCCTCTTGGAAGCCATTGTGATGGTACAGATTCCAGGTTAGTTGGATAAATACCTAGGAGAGGAATTACTGGATCACATGGGAAGACTATGCCTAATTTTGTAAGAAACCGCCAAACTGTCTTCCAAAGTGGCCGTACGGTTTTGTTCCCCACCAGGCATGAATGACAGTCCCCATCGCTCTGCATTCTTACCAGCCATTGATACTGTCAGGTTCCTGTTTTATTTTTATGTATTGCCACTCTAATAAGTGTGGAGAGGTGCCTCTGCTATCCTGATTTACGGATTTCTTCTAACAAATGATGGTTAGCATCCTTTCCTATGTGCATTTTCCAAAAGTGACTTCTTTGGTAAAGCATCTGTTCAGATATTTTATCCAGTTTATATTTTTTTACCTTTTTTTGACTTTTGAGAGTTCACTAAATATTTTGGACATAAATTCATAACCAGAAGTGTATTTCACAAGCATTTTCTACATCTGTGGCTTGTTGTTTCTTGTTTTTTTATTCCTTCCTAGGATTTTAAATTCAAGTTAGATAGTGTCATATTGCTCTGTGACCTGTTGTTTCATTACTTTTGCCAGAGACATTTAATACATTTTAATACATTATAATTTATCAATATTTTATTTCATGGATTATGCTTTTTATGTTATATCTAAAATCTCATTACCTCACCCAAGTCACAACATTTTCTTCTAGAATGTTTTTGTCCTGGAAGTTTCACAGTTTTGTATTTCACGTGTAGGTCTATGACCTATTCTGAGTTAACTTTAGTGAAACATGAAGATGTGGCAACTACCGTTTAATTTCTGATATTTGTAATTGTCTCATATTTAGATTATTTGCAGCTGACCTGGCTTGGATGGGGGTTTATAAATTTGGCCAATTTTTTTCTTTTTTTTTTTAATTTTTTTTTAATGTTTTATTTATTTTTGATAGAGAGACAAAGCATGAGAGGGGGAGGGTCAGAGAGAGAAGGAGACACAGAACTGGAAGCAGGCTCCAGGCTCTGAGCTAGCTGTCAGCACAGAGCCCGACGCGGGGCTCGAACCCACAAATGTGAGATCTGACCTGAGCTGAAGTCGGAGGCTCAACCAACTGAGCCGCCCAGGCGCCCCTTGGCCAATTTTTTTCAAAGAACAAAATTTTCATCTCATTATTTTTTTCCTATAGTTTTCCAGTTTTCCATTTCAATGATTTCTTCTCTAACTCTTATTATTTATTTTATTCCACTTGTTTTAGGATTAAATTGGTCTTCTTTCTGAAATTTCTCAAAGTGGAAGCTTAGAATCTTGATGTTCAATCATTATTACTTATAATTTATGCATTTAATCTTATAAATTTCCCTCTAAGCACTGCTTTTATTGCATTCCCAAAATTCTGCTTGTTTTCCATATTTGTTCAATCTAATCTACTAAAATTCATTTTAGGATGTTTTCTTTAATTTGTGTATTCTTTGGGAGTGTGTTTAATTTCCAAATATTCAGGAGTTTTCCAGCTATCTTTTGATTGCTGACTCCTAGCCTAATCTCATTGTGTTCGGGGAACATAATTCACATTATTTCTGTTGTCTTAAATTTGTTAAGGTATAATTTGCTGACAGAATATGGTCTATTTTGGTGAAGGGTCCATGAAAACTTGAAAAGAATGTGCACTCTGCTGTTTGGGATGAGGTAGTCTGGAAATGTCAGTCACACCAGGGAGTTGATACTGTAGCTCAGGTCAACTCTGCCCTTACCGCCTTCTTCCTTGTTTGTTTGTGTGAGTTGTTTTCGGTCTGCTTAATCTATCAAAGACTGAAAGGGAGACATCGAAGTCTTCAACTAAGCCAGTCAAGTTTCTATTTGTTCAGGATGCTCTGTTTTTGTTTCACAGATCTTGAGTCTGTGGTTAGCTCTGCACATACAAGGGCTGTTGCCTTGCTTTGAAAAACTGGCCCCTTCATCATTACATGGTAATACTCTTTATCCCTGGTCCTTTTCCTTGATTTGAGATCGGCATTGCTTGAAACCAACCTAGCTCCTGAAGTTTTCTTTGCAGATATGCTTCGTCCAGGTTAGAGAGGCTCTATTGGGTCTTTTTCCATGGAAAGCAGGAATCTTTTTCATCCCAAAGCCCAGGGATAACTTCATAGGGATTGATTATTCCTTTCTTCCCCCTGCCAATGAGCTGAGAAAGATCCTCGCTGTAAGGACCTGGAAGAGACCCCGGATGTGAGACCCAGGCAAGGGGTGCCCTCTCTGTAGCTTCACCCAGTCTCAGTGGTTTGTCAACATTTCTACTAAGCTTTCCTACCAGTTTCTGACTCCAACACATGCTGCCCCAGGTCAGTGGATCCCAACTCTGACTCTCGGACTTTTCTCCTGTCTGGATCTCACAGTGCTGGCTTGCCCAGAAACACATGTTCCCTGATGGGTCCAGGAAAAGTAGCTACATTCTTGTTTGTTCAACTGTTTGGTTGGTATAAAGACTGGTATGACAAGTTCCAAACTCTTTACATTTTGTGGCTAAAACCAAAAATCTATAATAACTTTCTAAATTTCTTTCCTGATAATTCTAACATCTTTCTTAATTCTGGGTTAGTTTTAATGGATTGAATGGGTTGTATTTTCCTGCTTCTTTGCACACTGATATCACACATGCATCTTACCTTTTTCTTAAGTTCCTGAATATTCTTGTATTCTTCTAATTTTTTAAGTTCCCTTTTTGCAAATATCTTGTAAATCCTTGGATTTTATCCAGGTCTCGCTTTAAAGATTTGCTGGGATGGCCCAGAGCAGCACTGTGTGAAGAGCTACATTTTCTCCATTTGAAAGGTAGCATCCTTTTGCTACTCTACCTGGTGCCCTCTGAATGAGGAGATTTCACAGTCTGTCTGTGGGAACAGGGAGTATTCCTCACCCTGTTCAGGTGTCTGGCGCTTTTCCTTCTAAACCTTTCATGTCCTTCTTTCCTCTTCTTGTAGTCTCTTCGCCCACAGGCAGGGATCAACACTTCTGAATATGTGAGGACGTCATTTGCAGATCCAAAGTTCTGGACGCTCTCTCCTCTGAGGATTATGCAAATAGATTCTGTCTTGATTTTACTAGACTTGCAGGTCCTTCTGTTCAACTCAGGGGCCCACCATGTTCCTCTGGGTTCCCCTTTCCTGAACCATGGTCTGGAAATTCTTATGGCAGTCACTGGACTTGCTTTATTTGTTTCCAGCCCTCAGGAATCACTGTTCTGTGTTGCCTGTTGTCCAGTGTCTTAAAAATGATTTCTTTCTATGGATGCCTGGGTGGCTCAGTTGGCTGAGTGTCTGACTTTGGCTCAAGTCATGATCTTATGGTTCATGAGTTTGAACCCCATGTCAAGTTCTGTGCTGACAGCTCAGAGCCTGGAGCCTGCTTCAGATTCTGTGTCTCCCTCTCTCTGTCCCTCCCCTGCTCATGCTCTGTCTCTCAACAATAAATAAATGTTAAAAAAATTTTTTTTCAATGGTTGCTTTACCTACTTTGTCCATTTGTTGTTGTGGTCTCAGGAGAGGTTAAATCCATCTTGGGCGGAAGCATGCATCCCCGCTTGGATGTATTTTTATCTAATTTTGGATATTACATAAAAGCCCCCTTTGCTTGTAACTTAAAAATAAATACTGAGGGAGAAAGAATTTTTGTCTCTTTTTTTCCAGACACTTAGCATTTGGAACAGTGGTGTTCAGGAAAGATGCGCTGAATAAATTTGGTATTTGAAATGAGAGGGCTTAGCAATGTCCCGATATTTCTCTTTAAGGCCATCCCACGAAAGAATCAGTTTTATACATCTAACCTGATAATTAGATGACTACTTTTACTACAGATGTAGTTTGTAAAAAGCTGAGGAATTACACAGACACAGTTTCACAACCTTGCCTCATCACTTACTCTACCTTCAAACGTGATCAGCTGCCAGAAATACCTGCCTGGCACCTACTGATATTGGAATTAATGTTAGTTAATTAACTAGTTAATTAAAGTTAGTTAATTAAAGTCATGGGCTGAATTGTGTCATCGGTTGGAACCTAACCCCACTGTGTGATGCTGGTAGAGGGTGAAGTCTGTGGAGGGTAATTAAGGTGAGATGAGGTCAAGAAAGCGGGGCCCCACAATGGGATCAGCGTCCTCAAAAGAGACACCAGAGACCTTGCTTCCTCTCTTTCTGTCATGTGAGGACACCTTGAGTGGGTTGTCAACTGCCAGCCAAGAGGAGGGCTGCCACCAGAACTTGACCTTGCTGACATTCTGGTCCCCATTTCCAGCCTCCCCAACCATGATGGAATCAATTTCTGTCGTTTCATTTGCTCTGCCCACAGTATGTGGTTATGGCAGCCTGAACCAACGATTACACTTTATTTGCAAAACTTTGTACATCGTGTTTCCGATATAAACAGTAAGATGGCTCCTCAGGTCATCTGTATTCTGCTAAAAGCTGCAGTCCTCTGTCAGGCTAATGGAGGGAGCAGCAGTGGCAGAGAGTTTTCACACTCTTGGGAGGAACCCCTGTGTGGTGTTCTCTGGGCAGAGCGTTTGGGAGGGAAATGTTGGCACAAAGGAGGCACATCTTTAGACTTGCCTCCAAAAAGATGTCGGATGGACTGTGTGCTGTGTGCACCCAGGGGCTGAGGCGCAGCGGGTCAGATGAAGCAGCCACTTTTCAATCCCATCTCCAGTAGCACGAATAATTTGAGAGGATGAAGTGTGAATGCATGGACAGGAGCAGCTGGAATCCTCCCCTGCTCTGTGGTAAGCCTTGTCTCCACGGACAGCTGTGACCTTGTCTCCATGGACAGCTGTGACCTTGAAAGCACTGGTTGTTATTCCCCATCATCTCCTTCCTCTCACACTTCTTACACCCGGGAGCACAGATTTGCCGTCAACAGACTGTGACATGCATTTCTGTTCTCCTTTTCCTCAAGGCCACTCTCTGTTTTCTAAAAATGTCTATAGTTTTCCCGACTTCCCGAGACCCATCTCACACGAAAGGTTAAGTGCTCTTCAAAATCTCACAACTATGGTGTTTTAATTTCCAGGTGACAGACTCTACAACATGATCATGGACAAATACTGCTTTTAAAATGCCATTAAATATTGATTCATTTACTTGACTGAGAAAAATGTCCCTGCCTATATATGAATTTTAGAAAGAATTTTCCCCCACAAAGCCTAACACAAAGAACAACAATAACAACAACAAACAATAAACATGCAGACATCTCAGCTTTCAGGGAGAACACGGACACAAATAACGTGCTTTCCCAGTCTAAGACTGGCTGCAGGCCGAGGGCATGGGTCCTGAGTTTCCTCTTCGTGATCAAAGTCGTGTGAAGAGGCTGGGCTGTGTGATCCCTGCCTGTATGATTTGGAATGGAAAGGAAGGAGTTTCTAGATGGAATTCTGCAGCAAACAAAGCCCACATGGCTATCTAAACAAGCTGCTCCCCTGAGGGAGTTTGAAGACATCTGGGGCTAACACAGCAGCGGGAGTGTCTTTCAGAGGCTTGGTGGTAGAGGAACAACTTTTGAGTTTCTGTGACTGTGTTCATAGCGTTCTTTTCCTTGTATAGTTTTTAACGATATGATAATGCCTCTATTATGTTTCTACCGAGATACAGGCATGACTGAAACATGCTCCCTGCCTTGATGGCATTGATTTAGTGTGTGCACACAGACCCACAGAGGGAATCGAGCCATCATAAGCACTATACCAGCAGTGTAGCCCAGCTGTTGATCTAATGACTATGCAGCAGAGAGGAGAGCAGGTCAGGAAAGTTTTCAGGAGAAGAGATTTGGACAGGGTCTCAATAGATGGTCCAGATGGAGGAGATGAGGATCTTCCATGCAGAGAGAACAACAGGTGCAGGATTACCAAGGCCTGAAACATAACTTCCAGGAAGGATGTGGGCACCTGACCCTCCATTTTCTGCGAGATGGTGATAGAAGATGAGTGTATAGAGAGAGCTTATGGACTCAACGTCTATTAAACTGGATCATCTAGTGGTTCATTGGGTTTCCAAATGTTCTTTTTTTGTTTTCTTTTTTTTGTTGTTGTTGTTAAGATATGGGACCTTTTAAAAAAGACTTTTGTTTTATATTTTTAGAACAATTTTAGGTAGACAGCAAAATTAGGAGGAAGGTACAGAGATTTCTGCTATAAATCCTGCCCCCAAACATTCACAGCCTACTCTGTTATCTGCATCCACGCCAGAGTGGCACATTTGTTACAGTTGTCAAACCAACACCGACACATCTTTATCACCCACAGTTCATAGCTTACACTACTCTACTCTTGGTGTTATGCGTTACGTGGGCTTGGGCAAGTGTATAATGAGGTATATTGATCATATAGTATCATGCAGAGTATTTTCACTGCCTTAAACATCCTCTACTCTACCTAATCATCTCTTTCCCACTGCCTCACCCTCGAACCACTGATCCTTTTGATGTCTCCATAGTTTTGCTTTCTCAGGAATACCATGGAGTTGGAATCATACAGTATGTAGACCTTTCAGACTGGCTTCTTTCCCATAGTTATAGGCACTCAAGTTTCCTCCATCTCTTTTCATGGTTTGATGGTTCATTCCTTTTTAGTGCTGAATAATATTCTATTTTCTGGATGGATCACACTTTATCCATTCACCTACTGAAGAACAGCTTGGATGCTTCCAAATTTTGGAATCTATGAAAAAAAAAACTTCTATAAATATCAATGTGCAGGATTTTGTGTGGACATAAGTTTTTGAATCATTTGGGTAAATACCAAGACATGCGATTGCTGGATCATATGGTTTGGGCCATGCTAATAGGTGTGCAATTGTATCTCATTGCTTGAATTTGCACTTCCTGATGACATATGAGATGGACCATCTTTTCACATGCTTATTTGCCATCTCTATATTTTCCTTGGTGAAGTATCTATTAAGATCTTTGACCCATTGTTTGATTGGGTTGCTTGTTTTCCTACTGTTGAGTTTTAAGAGTTCTTTGTATAGTGTGGATAAGAGTTCTTTATCAGATGTGTCCCTCACCAGTATTTTCTCCCAGTCTGTGGCATGTTTTTCATTCTCCTGACACTGATTTTCCCAGGACAGATTTTTTTAAGTGAATCCAGTTAATCCATTATTTCATTCGTGGTTTATGTTGTTGGTATTGAATCTAAAATGGCATCACCATGCCCAGTGTCACCCAGTCTCATTTTTGAAGGCAGGGGGATAGATGATATTAGTAATTTTTCCAGAACAGTAGGAACAATCTGGAATTTAGGATCACAACATCTACGACCAGGTTGCAAGTTCTTTACTTATAAAGACTTTAAATCCAAGTCCTTGAGCACATACTGTTCCATGCCACACTGAGTGCTTGTACGAAATGTAGAACATAGTTAATGCTTAATGTTTATTCATCATCGTGATGTCCTGCACACCGAGAACCACAAACAGGCCAGAGGATGTAAAATGGCTCTGCTGACGGTATTAACAAACAGCGCTTGCAAGAACGGGTTAGTACCAAATAGCTCACAGATCATACAAATTTAATTCTTTACTTGATTCCAGGGTAATTTCCCCATCAGCAGCAGAAGGTGGAGAAGAAAAACCTCTCACTCCACAGTTCATGCTCCTCTTGTCTTGGTATTGATATTAATGCCAACAAAATTAGTAATTTGACAATTAGTTCCCCACTTACCTGAGAAGACATGAAAGGGAGAAAGAAAGTATTTTAACTAGATTATAATGTGGCTCTGACAAGTCGGGATCCTGTCATGTTATAGCCTCCCAATGTTAACATTTTCATGTCTGCTTGGCAGGTTATTAAAATAAATGAGGGTGCATTGGGCTGCTGCTGTGCTCGCCTCTAATGGGAGTTGAGGAATTTGCAAGCCACCAATGTAAATTGACCGATCTCAGAGACTGAAAGGATTTGGCTAAAGTGGACAATTAGGATCATTTCTGCACAGCTGAGTGAAATATTCCTTGTTATTTTAATAATTCAGGCCCAGGGTAATTTTCGGAGGCTGAGTTTGTCAAGATAATGTGCCTGTGCCTGTCTGCTTGTCATTTTTAACTCAATCCCACATGTTACAGGTGCAGCCTAGCTTACAAAACAGGAAAATCATTCACTGGAGAATTTGCATATGGAATACAGATACACCGCACTTAGGAAAAGCAGAGTAGAAGATTGACAGGGGGCCGTGGCATGAATGCCTCGTCAGGGTGCAAGTCTGAAGGGCTGATGGGGGCTGCACTGTTTGGTTGATACAATTATGAGTGTTACTGGCAATATGCATATGCAAGTAAGGACCACGGACAGCGCCATTTACCTGTGTAGCCTACCCTGTTTGGGTTTGAGTCCCATGTGAAGGCTGTGTGCTCCCTTGCAGAAGATGCAAATACTTGCTTTTGGCTCGATTTTAGCACACGGACTGATAGGATAATATCTTTAACTTTTGATAGCAAGACATATTTAGGGAATTATACATGAGTTCAAGATAGAGAAATTCCGATGCTGGAGAGTTCGTCAGTGCGTTTCTGCAAGCAGAAGCTTGTCTGGCCAAATGATACGGTCCCCACAGATTAAAACATCACTCGTGATTACAGTGATGGGTATAAAAACTAGAAGCGACCTCTTCTGTGTGTAGGCCTGGCGCTGGATGGAAACAGTCACGTTAATTTGAAATCAAGAAGTTATTAAAATAAAATTCTGATTGAAAGTCTGCCTTCTGCCAGTCCTGCTCTGGGGCCCTATGATCAACGGGTGATGGATGAACTCAGGGCAGGAATGCTGTCGCTGTAATCTTTCCAGCCCTCCACACAGCTTCCTTGGGGTGGCTCGGTTTCTATCTAGTTTATTTTTCAGACTTCCATGCAATAATTTATTTAAAGACAGAATTTACAGTAAAATAGCATCATCAACAACAAAAGTATTAAAACCAGTGCTTTTGGAAAAAGAGCAGTTGCAGTGTAGATTAACCCAAGCAAGAAAACACAGCCAGCATTACCAGCCAGCTAGGCTGTAGCATGAAATGCTCTGGCACAGTAATGTGACTGTACATCTGCTTAAGTGAATTTATCAATAAATTTGAAAGGGGTTGTGGGAATAGGACTGAACTTGATACATTGTAAGGTGGAGATCTCTAACACAAATGGGCTATGCCCAATGAATAACTTCAGTGTTGCGTAAGAAATCCAAACAGTTCATCTACCTCAATGTTGTTACAACATCCATTGCTTTTGCCCCTGAACTCTGATGGAAGATGGTTTTGTGTATCATCGGTTACTTTTCCCTTCAATCAAGTCTCCTTTTAATCCTGATACATTTAAACTCTCAGGTTGTTTTTTCATTGCGTCCCCCAGCATGAAGGATATCTGTGCTGAAACGCTCAACGACATGGCTCAAGAGAGAAGAAGACCCTTTGGTAAGACTCGCTTCACACTTAGAACCTTGGTATCTGGTGCAGATTCCCTGGGTAATCTCTAAAGGGACTGATGATCTCGTAAACAGTTAGGGGCCAGGCCCTGAATGGCACAAAGCGCCCACATCCCTTTGGCACAATGACTGTCCCATGGACCTCAACTGAGAAAGCATCTAAGAAACAAAGCCCCCATGGGAGTCCAGGAGGCTAGCAAGCATCTAGTTGGTCTCTGTCACACAGGTCAACAAAATGGAAAATAATGACATCGCATAATTGAGCACAAGCCCCAATGGTAAAGAGCCTAGGAAACAAGAACGCAAAGTTATGCATCAAAGACTTCATGATACACGCAAACAACAGTGGGGACCTTTGCCCATGCAAATCTTCAATAGATGCTCCAATGACAGGCAACTCCAAGGGCAGTTTGGAAGCAGCATCATTTTAAAAATGGGGCACCTGGGTGGCTCAATCAGTTGAGCATCTGACTCTTGATTTCAGTTCAAGTCATGATCTCATGGTTCATGACTTTGAGCCCTATGACGGGTTCCATGCTGAAAGTGCACAACCTGCTTGGGATTCTCTCTCTCTCTCTCTCTCTCTCTCTCTCTCTCTCTCTCTCTCTCTCTCTCTCTCTCTTTCTCTCTGTCTCTTTCTCCTCCCCTGCTCAGTCTTCCCCCCCCATCTCTCTCTGAACATAAATAAATAAACTTAATTTTTTAAAAATTAGACATTTAAGAAAGAGCTTTGAAATATGAAGTATTTGCTTTATTATTTATTTATTTATTTATTTATTTATTTATTTTTGAGAGAGAGAAAGAGTGCACATGCATGGGTTGGGGAGGGGTAGAAAGAGAGCAGGACAGAAGATCCCAAGTGGTATGAACTGTGCGATCATGACCTGAGCCGAAGTCAGACTCTCAACTGACTAAGCCACTCAGGCACCCAAGGATCCCTTCCTGTTGTTTCTTCACCAGCTGGACTATGACCTTCCCCCTGCACTGACATTGCACTTTCTCCATGTCATTGTTCTCTACTGGCATGGGGGGTGGCATGTCAGCTGCCTCACACATGGTGTGTCCTCGGGTCACCCACGGCTCGTAGAATCCAGTGAGACCAGTAGTGTAATAGATGTTCAGTATTAGAGTGTATTAAGTTAGAGCATTAGGCTATAGCAGATGATCAATAAGTGAGTAAAACTGAGTTACAATTGACTAGCAAGAGTTTTACAGCAGCACCTCCACAGGCTTAATAATTAAAACTCTCCACTCAATGTTAAACTTGGCCAGCTGTGACACAAACGAGAGGGCTCATGGAGCGAAAGATGCTTTGCAGACTTCTCAGGATCGACCAAAATTACCCACAATTATAGGTAATCAATCCTGTGACTATTATGTTATGACTCTGTTCGATTAAACAAATTCCCACTGGGGAAGTCTTCTCTTTTTAATTCAATCGAGAGAAACAAATATCACTTCTGATTTGAAAACCCATAATAAATTGGAGACCTAAGCTGTCAATGTCCAAATATCTTGGAAGGGGGTCTGGCCCTGAATGAGAAGCAGCAAACTAAAGAACTGGTCCATGATCCGGAATCATTTTAGAGCCTAATTTAATCAGCTCACGTTGGCCTCCTTTCGTCTCTGGCATCCCAGAAAAGACATCTGCTTATGGCTGAGAAGTGCAATGTGTTACACAAAAGATTCTATGGAGACGAACTGGAGTCCAGGCATGGGGTGCCTCTCAGGTTCCACTGCTTGCTCCCACCCCCGGTCTCTGGAGTGTGAGCGCCCACACACGGGAGACACAACGTCATGATGCCTCATGTCCTTGGTTAGCCAGCTATTGCACAGATACAAATCAAACCCTACAGAATCTGCAAAACTAACTATGAAGTGCATTTCACATTTTCTTAGATTAAAATCCTAATCTAATGTATGATGAGAACTTTGAGTACATTCGACTCTCGAGTCCCTGCATTTGACCTTCTTGGAGACTCACCCACCAGTCAGCTAAGCAGGCTTTTCCTCTGCACACTGCACTGGTGGAAATGTGGGGAAGACATCACAAGCAACAACGGCTTAGGAATGGCGGTCCCTGTTAATCAGTTTTCTCCTCTCGTGTCACTCGGCGGTCCTCACTTTGTGTTGGTTTAAGGGAGGAAACTTGGTATTCAAGGCAAATACTTATCAAAACACAATTTATTCAGAACAGCTTTCAAATGCAGGTTCAGAATATTTGCCTGAATAATCACTCAGGCTGAAGTGTGGGGGAGCTCAAATGTTTTCTCCACTGAGTACTCGCTCCATGCTGGCACTTTAATGTAAATTTTAACTCCTATTGTATCTGCTATTTTCAGTTGTGCACTTAGACGCTTACACATTATATATCTTCCTTAAAACTTAGCCATTTTAGGTTGTAAAGCATAGTCCCCACCAGTCTGGCCTGACAGTCAGCCTCACAGCACCTGGTAGCCACCTTTCAGTGGCTTTCCCTACCGTAGCTGTTCAAAGGCACTGACTATAGACACACACACACACACACACACACACACACACACACACACACACACACGTTCAGATTAACCCTCCGAAGCCAGGACAGGAATCCACAGATGAAACAATGGCATCTGACTCCTCAGTGACGTCAGGTTACATTTGATAACAGTACAGATTCAGACATGCAGTAGAGATAGATTCTTCTCTTAACCTTCAATCTCTTAAAAATACCAATCATCCTAATTTATTTTTTCATCCATGTATATGGGCATACTGTGGCGGGGGGGGGGTGGTGGTGGTGGGAGTTCACACAAGAGGAAAGGCATAGAAAAACATGATCTCTATGCCCAAGTGGTTCACATGCACATTGAAATGATAATATTTACAAGGAAAGGCCTGTCTACTCTCTGACAAGAGCTAAGGTGTTTCTGGAAGAGGGTATTGGGCTGGGCTGTATACAATGTGCAGGATTTAGACAAGAAGGAGCTGAAGATGCAACAGCGTAGAAACCCATAGACCATGTTCAGGGAAAGACCTGTAACATGACTTAGCTGAAAATGGAATTAATGAAGGCAGCAGGGGTAGTGGGTGTTATTTTTGGAACTCACATTGAGGAGTAACCATGAAGAGCATCAATGACCAGGATAAGAGTTTTAGAACCACCTGGTGGACAGTAGGCTCTTATCTCCCACAAGTCGCCTGGGCTATAAGGTGAAGGGGAGAAGGATTTGGGGCACATGGGAGACAGTCATATTATCAGCGCTATCTTTATTATTCGTGTTGGAATTAGTGCAGTCAGGCTTTCCTGCACTCTGAGGAAAATGACAACATGGGACAATGAGCCAACCAGCGGGGCACACCTATCAGGCCTTGGATGTAGGGGCTGGAGTCCAGAGGGGAGAAGAGGTCAGAAGCCAGAGCTGGACATTGGACACACGTCCTGTGCATACGTGCCGTGTGTACTCTGCACACGACATCTGTATCCAAACTACCCGAGAAGAATCACACTTCTTCCTCTATGGGGGAGGAAGTCATCAAGACACTACGGCCTTTCATTTAAAAACTACCAGGATGTTACTCTTTCCACCTCCATCATTGTGTCTCTTCACAGAGCCCACCGCCTTCTCAAGAATAAACTGGATGCTTCTCCCCACAAGTGCCCATCACCCCTCCCCCCTCCCCCTCCCCCCTCAGTCCATGGTTCGTCTCCAGTATTCAGTAGTCTCCCTTGATCTGTGTCCCTCACTCATCCCCACTCTCTTTCCCCCTTCCTCTCCCCATGGTCCCCTGCCAGGTCTCTCCTGTTAGACCTATGAGCACAAACATATGGTATCTGTCCTTCTCTGCCTGACTTATTTCGCTTAGCATGACACCCTCAAGGTCCATCCACTTTCCTACAAATGGCCATATATCATTCTTTCTCATTGCCATATAGTACTCCATTGTATATATATACCACATCTTCTTGATCCATTCATCAGTTGTGGGGAGAAGCACTCGGTGTTATATGGAAACTAATTTGACAATAAACTATTAAAAAAAATAAAAACTATATTATGCTAGGTAAAGGAAAAAAAAAAAAGAATAAACTGGAAACGCATGCAACTTCTGGAGTCACCTTTTTGGCACTCAGATAGTGAGGATGAGTGAGAAAAGGAGCTGCCGTTGGCCTCAGAGAATTTTCCGGCTGTACAATGGGCTCCATGCACACACGCATGGCCGCCCCTCTGCAGTGGGGACATCCTCACACAGGCTTCCATTTCCAGTAGCCCAGCCTGTGAATACTAAGATTGGAATAGGTAACTTGGTAACGGGATCATTCTGAAGCGAGAAGGAGAGAGCAAGAAAACAGATAACTTGAAAAAAATCACTTTTAAAATACCAGCAGGACTGTCTTTATCGCTAGCCATCAGGGGAAAGATCAACTAATACATCAAAACCTCCAGATACGGATGTCTCAGAAATGTCGCCTTCTTCCTGGAAAACCTGTCTTGTCAACTGGTGGGAAGGTTTCAGTGTTTCAACAACCTCGCGGCTAATCTGACATTGATATAAAACTTGCCATTTACATGAAAATGCCAGCCCTCACCCAGAACCTGACGTGGCTTCTCTGTGAGGGGGCGGCCTGCATGTACCTGGTGGATGTGGAAAGGGTAGCACACAGTGTCTTTTGTTTCACATGGCCATAAAATGTGGAGGGAGCTGGGGGAGAGGGTTAAGATGATAATATGTGACTGACTAACCAAACTCACGTTAATGAAGTCAGTCATCAAGCGGCCAGTAAGTGTCAAATAAAGGTCTTTGAGCAAAGAAAATGTAGTTTGACTCCATTGGTCCAGGGCCTGCTAATGAACATAAAATATGGCTCAATTGACCCCTTTAAATCTATTAGCAAAGGAGGGCTCTAGTCAGAGGCAGAACTAACCACAAGGGTTGAAATTAAATATGCATTACAGACCTCCCTGAGCCTTTATTCTTCTATACAATTGTTTATTCCTACAGCCTGTAGGCCCTTAGGCTGCGGTCTCTATTAAAGTGGAAGATAAGAGAGACTGGACCACGACTGTACAGAAAACAAAGATGACAGAAATCCGAGACACTCACCATGGAACACAGTGTGCGTATTGGGCGTCAAGGCCAGACCGACTCTGAGAAGTCAAGGCCTTGGCTCTGAGAACGCATTCCACTGAACAAGCCACCAGGACTGAGTCACCTGGGTTAAGCCTGACTTGGGCACGAGGGGTGACTTCTGTGGTCACCATCACCATGTGGGCATTTTCGTGACATTTTAAGCATTTATAATAGTAATCTTTCAGCTTTCTTTTCTGTACTTTCTGGTCCTTCCTCAGTTGGTCCAGCATTCTTATGATGTCCAGAAAAATGAGAATGTTAAGGTAGAAAGGCAAAGAATCACACAAGACAATAAGGTTTTATGTTCCTTTTTTCAGACTTGGCTCTGGGGACTCCAAAGAGGTGAGCCTTAGGGCGAAGGGAAAACAAGGCAAAGAAGATTAGAGCCAGAGCTGGGCAGGGAAGGGGTCAGCATGAACAAGGGCTGGAAGGCAGAGGGGAAGTGGTGAGACCAGACTTTGAACAAGGATCTGACCCTGGGCTCCTGAGAAGGGGGACAGAGTGGACACTGAGCGACACCAGCACTGAGGGGGCTTCAACAGGTGGCCTGAGGAAGGCAGCAAGACTGACGTCAGCCATTCAGCCCTTGCCAGCCAGGTGTCTGCTGGCTCACAAGACTGAAGAGCTAACCCTGCTCACTCACCCCTTCTCATTAGCAGAGGCTCCAACCACCTCCTGCACTCTATCGTTTGTCAGCCGCCGCCATGCAACTGTCCTCTGTGGACACTGCTTCCTGAACAGACCCAGATACTTCTAAAATCCCCCATCCCCTCCCCACATCCCCAATAGAACTTGGATAATAAAGGGAAAATAACCAGTTTAGTGTGCAAGGTGCTCAAACCAGTGTTCTTTGTGTTTCATTATATAAGAATCTCTATTCTTCTATTCTACTGATGATAACCAGCATTTTAGAGCTTACAGGTGGTAATATGTGTTCAAATTCATTTCGTTCTTTTACCAGTATGATTATTATCCCCATTTCAGAGATGTAGAAACTAACATTAAGACAGATGAAAGACCCAGTCAGTCGTGGGCATTTTTATTTCCCTGAGTATAAGAACACATTATTAAAAATGAAAAATGATGGGAATAACAGCACACACAGGGACCTCTAGGGAAGGAGTCAGAAATGTGCACGGGGGTCAGCACATCTTCAGTGCATTCCAATAGAGCACAATCTTAGCGGACAGGTAGGCTTACCCAGCCCTGAGATTGTGGCTCACAACAGGAACTTTCTACCTCCAACAGAATCCGTTAAGAATACCCCAGGGCTCAGAGTGGGGAGAACTTCCAGGCCTGGGATGGACCCTTTTCTCCTGCCTCTGAGACATCTCATTCCGATGGTGCCTCCCAGGAAAGTCTCTGAGCAGCCAGAAGATGCTGCAAAGGGAAAGGTCAAGAGGGAAACAGGCTACCACAGCAGACTTGGTGCTCATCTCTACTTACCTACCCCCAGCTTCACAGGCCTCAGAATGGCGGCATACCTAAAGACCATCACACTGGTCCACTGCGTGGCTGATCGTACAGACTGGACAGTGAGTAGGACACTCTGATTACAAAAAAGAAGCATCATGCACGGTAAACTTTGTGGGTTCTGAGGACAATGATTTCCACACCCAAGAATGTCAATGTGACCCATATGTTGGGTGACATACAGAGTTGATTGCTTTGAGTAGTGGCAGATCAGATCAGAAATGGTATTTTTAGAAGATCAGACTGTGGTCCAAGCAGCCCTTACACTTAGACTCTATGACACAGAAGACACTATGGGTTGGAGGCAGCAGTAGTGGGGAAGGATGTAGGTCATGTTTATGGAAAGCCCTGGCAGGAGAATCATAGCATATGACCCTGAGTTTCTTAAGCAATAGCATCTTCAACAGAAAGTGATATGCCTCTTGAGAGAGCTCCTATTCTATTACTGGGCTCTGGTAGATGGACCGCTTGGCCATGGGGAAGAAAGAGACTGTGAATCCAGACTGCACCTTTTAAGTAGGGTGCTGCCACCCCTATCACATTGCAAATTTATAGCAGTACCATAACAATTAGCTGTAAAATGTGAGGGTAACATCCAGGATGAAGCCAAGCAGGACCAGAAGGCATGTGTGGGTTGCATGACCAGGAGCAACCTTACCCCAGTGCCTTCGTATAACTCTACAGTGGTCCCCCAGGACCAGCTGGAGAATGGGATGGCTTAGGACGTGAATGCAAGCTGAAAACAAGGGTCAGCCACACCAGTGACATTCTGGAATGTCCAAAATACACAGTAGAAAAAGAAAATCTTCCCAATGAGTAGAGCTGTGACTTCATATGGGAGGAAAGTGGAGCAATATGAGAATTCATACTTAATTCTGAACAGCTGCCAATAGCCTGACAGTTGGTGGGGGGCGTGGAAAGAAAAAGAATGTGAATATTACAGTCAAAGAGGTCTGATTAAGGCAAATCAATGTGTGTATGTATATACAGGGTGAAGCATGATATGTGAAGATATTTGTATGACATACTAACACTCAGTGGGAGGGTATCTACCATGAAAGAAACAGTGACACCCAAGTAGACAAAATAACTCAGCAGTCAACTTTAACTAGCTCATTAGCCAACATGGAATTTGAAAAATAGGCATATGAATAGACTTCGTGATAGTAGAGATGAAGGTTACCTGACCCAGCACGGAACAGAACTCACCAAAGCTGATTTAACTACTGATTGTCCAAGATGCGAGGCACAAAGACCAACGCTGACACCCCAGTGTGGCACTGTTCTTTGAGGAGACCAACCAGCTATGATGTGGTCTGGCAAATAGACTCCACTGGCCGTCTTCCATTCTGCAATGGCCAAAGGTTTTTTTTCCTCACAGAAATAGCTACCTATTATGGGATAAGATTTGTCTTTCCAGCCAATGGATCCTTAACCACTCCTGTTCTCCAAGGAAATATGGATTGGCTAATCCCACACAACACAGAATGTGATCAGGAAACCTACTGTACAACATGGAAGTGTGGAGAAGGGCCATGGGCACAGAATTCACTGGTTGTTTCATACACTGAACTCTCCGGGAACAGCCAGCTTCAGGAAATTCTGGAATGGCTTTGTCTGTTTCTCGGCCCATGCTCTTCTTAAGTACCATTCTATAGAAGGCCATCTGTTGCCTGAGGAGATGACCAGCATCACAGGGGATACGGTTATATTTCTCTGTTCTTCATTATTGAGAAAAAAAATGGACCGTAATAGGGTACAGGCAGGTGATGAAGCTGAAATTGTCCTCCGGAAGATGGGTTCTCAAACTGACAGTACACCCACACCAGCAGGAGGACTTGCTTGGGTTCAAACCTGACCTTCTTATCTAGTAGGTCTGAGGTAGGGCTCAAGAATTTGTGTTGGTAACACATGTCTAGGTGGCACTCATGATACTATGCTCTGGAGACCCTGCTTTGAGAGTCAGTGGTGTAGGAGGTGTTGTAGAGATAGTTGCCTGGCTCACCGTAATGCACGGGGTTAGACCTCCTCCCAGCCTCACGCATGTCTGTGTCATGTAACCCCACTGCCTTCCCGGAGTAGGACCATCCAGGGACGCAGCTGGCACTCGCTGTCCATGTAGTTGTTGTCCCGGGAACATGAGGTTAAAAAGGGAGACAGAGGGAAGACTGAATTGTCCAAAAGAGCCACAGTGATATCTACTAATGACAGAATGCCAAACTTAGCAGCAGAGATCCCAGATCTACCCCAGGTCCCTTCCAAGTCTAGATGTTTTCATTGAATAGAACAGGTCACAAGTAGAATCCATTTTAGTGTAGAAGAGAAATGTTTTGCTTCATTAGTCGGAATGAGACTTAGGTTATTTAGCAGAGACATTGAGAAGACAGACAAAGACAGACAAAGAGGTAGTGACTACATTCTCACAACAAACAGGGAAGCAGAATAAAGAACACAGTTGGAACTCACAGACATAAAAGGAGAGAAAAAGGCTCTGCTCCCAGTTTCTCTAGTTAGAGAGGTTTTTTGTTTTTGTTTTTTTTGTGCATGGTTTTATTTCCTCTCTCTCATTTTTTTCTTTTTTCTTTTTCTTTTCTTCTTTTGTGTGTGTGTGTGTGTGTGTGTGTGTGTGTGTGTGTGTCTTGGCTAAGGACACCAAATATCCTTGTTTGCCCAGAATTGAGGGGTTTCTCTGGATGCAGTGTTTCCAATGGTAAAACCAGCACAAAACAGTCCTCGGCAAAATGGGGGTGTTGCTAACCATGCTCATGGCGTTGATATTATGGTGATGCGCTGGGGGCACCTGGCTGGCTCAGTTGGCAGTGCATGCAACTCTTCATCTCAGGGTTGTGAGTTCAAGCCCCACACTGGGTATAAAGTGTGCTTCAAAAAAGATAATGCCAGGAAGTTGAGAAAAGGTACATGCAGACTTCTACTTGCAGTAATGAACTAGGTGATTTGGTCCCAACATCCTGCTAAAGACAAATCAAAAGCTAGACAACATAATGAAGAAAAAATCTTTTTAAAAGGATCAAATATCTAATAAAATAATAAGATCTCATTGGACCAAGTTCAAGCTGTGTTCCCCAGAAGCGGATCCTAAGATAAGGAATCATGTGCAGGTGACGTACTAAGGAATGGCTCTCTGAAAACACGGTGAGAGAGTGTGGAAGTCAGAGACAGAATGGGAAGAGCCAAACGACAGTGTCCTTTGGGCTTCCACCTAAACCTTCAGGGAGCTGAAAAGTGCAACTTATACTCTGAGTTCTTCTATTCTGGGGCCAAGCACTTAGGGTCTTATTCTCCCTTACGAGTGTAAAGTTCTGTTAAAGGCCAGACTTTGTGGATCCTGAACCTAAAGGTAAGTGTGTCCAGTGACCCTACATTATTCCCTCATAGAATCCCAGGTTCACATTCTTAATAGTAAAGCTCACTGGACAGGCAGAGCAACAGGGCCAGAGAGTTTGAACATGTTACTAGAAACTTCCCACACTGAAATGCAAAAAGAAAAAATAATGAAACAAATAGGACAGAATATCCAAGAACACTGGAGCAATTCTAAAAAGTGAAGGACACACTTAATGAGAATACTAGACAGAGAAAAAAGAAAGAAGGACCAGATGTAATATTCTATTGTTAATTTTGTGAGAAACGTCCATGCTGTTTTCCAGAGCGGCCGCACCAGTTTGCATTCCCACCAACAGTGTAGGAGGGTGCCCGTTTCTCCACACTCTTGCCAGCATCTATAGTCTCCTGATTTGTTCATGATAAACACTCTCAAGAAAAATCAAACAGAGGAAAATTTTCTCAACATGGTAAAGAACATTTAAAACCAAGCTTATGTCATACTTAATGAGAAGCAACCAAATGATTTTCTTTTAAGACCAGGAACAACACAAGATTGTCCTGTATCACCATTTCTACTCAACATTGTACTATAACTCCTAGCTAATTCATTAAAAAAAAATTTTAATGTCTATTTATTCTTCAGAGACAGAGATACAGAGCATGAATAGGGGAAGGGCAGAGAGAGAAGGAGACACAGAATCTGAAGCAGGCTCCAGGCTCTGAGCTGTCAGCACAGAGTCTGACATGGGGCTTGAACTCATGAACCACGAGATCATGACCTGAGCCAAAGTTGGCTGCTTAACTGACTGAGCCACCCAGGAGCCCCAACTCCTGGCCAATTCAATAAGGAAAAGAAAATAAAAGATATACAGATTGAAAAGGAAATAATTTTTTTGTCCTGCATGTGTTTATGCAAAGAATTACAGAAAAATCAACATTTGCAACAACAACAAAACTTCTAGCAATAATAAATAATTATCATAAGAGCTGCAAGATATGAGGTTAACGTACAAAACTCAATTGCCTTCCTATGTACCAACAATCACAATTGGAACTTAAAACCAAAATGGCAATATAATTTACATTATCACCACAAAAATATAACACATGCATATGCACATAATAAAATATGTACAGAATTTATATTGAGAAAATCACAAAAATCTTAGTAGTGAAAGCAAGGACAATCAAATATCTAAATTGCACAGCGAAGGATATCATCAACAAAACAAAAAGGCAACCTACGGAATGGGAGAAGGTATTTGCAAATGATGCATCCAATAAGGAGTTAACATCCAAGATATATAAGTAATTTATAAGACTCAACACTAAAAACAAATAAATAAATAGATAAATAAATAAATAAAAACGGGCAAAAGTCTGAATAGATATTTTTCTAAAGAAGACATTCAGGTGAACAATATGAAAAGACACTCAACATCAGTAATCATCAGGGAAATGCAAATTAAAACGCTAATGAGATATCACTTTACACTTGTCAGAATGACTAAAATCAAAACCACAAAAAATAACAAGTGTTGGCGAGGATGTGGAGAAAAGGGAACCCTGGGCACTGTTGGTGGGAACGCAAATTGGAGCAGCCGCTGTGGAAAACAGGATGGAGGTTCCACACAAAATTAAAAATAGAATTATCATCTGATCCAGTAATTTCACTACTGGTTATTTACCCATAGAATTTGAAAACACTAACATGAAAAGATATATGCACTGCCATGTTTATTGCGGCATTATTCAAAATAACCCCAATAAGGAAATAAACCAAGTGTTCATCAATAGATGATTGGACACAGATAGCTTACATATATTTGATGGAATACTTTTCAGCTATAACAAAGAATGAAATCTTGCCATTTGCAGCAACATGAATGGACCTGGAGGGTATAATGCTAAGAGAAGTCAGTCAGTCATAGAAAGACAAATATTCTATGATTTCATTCCTATGTGGAACTTGAGAAAGAAAACAAAGAAAACAGACCAATGCAGCAAAGACACTTAAAATAGGAGAAGGGATTACGGGTACACTTACCTTGATGAGTGCTGAGAAACGTATAGAATTGTTGACACATTATCTTGTACACCTGAAACTGTTGTAACACTGAGTGTTAATTATACCTGAAAAACAAAATACAAACAAAATAAATCAATGAAGAAGTATTCTTTGTTCATGGACATGGAGACTTGGCATGTTTTTATGGTAGATTCCTCTCAATTTGATATATAGACCACAATTCTAAATAAAATGCCGGCAATCTAGTTCATGGTAAACATTGTAAAGTTTATATGGAAAGGCAAAAAACAAACAAAAAACAAAAACAGAAGAGTCAGCACCATAATGAAGAACAAAGTTGAGGAACTGACACTACCCAACTTCCAGACTTACCAAAAATTTACAGTAACCAAAGTGATTTGGTATCAGTAAAAGTTGAGACATATAGGTCAATGAATCCCAGAAATAGTGACCTCAGAAATAGATTTATACCGATGTCTGATTTTCTAAAAGGAATGAAGGTAATTCAATCAAGAAAATTGGATGCCTGGGTGGCTCAGGGAGTTAAGTGCCTGACTCTTGACCTCAGCTCAGGTCGTGACCTCATGGTTCATGGGATCAAGTCCCGCATCAGGCTCTGCACTGCTAGTGTGGAGTCTGCTTGGGATTCTCTTTCTCTCCCTCTCTCTCTGTACCTCCCCTGTTCATGGTCTATCTCTTTCTCTCTCAAAATAAATAAACTTAAAAGAAAAAATAACAGTCTTTCCCAAAAATGGTGCCATAAAATTGGGTATCTATATGTGAAACAAAAAAAGAAAAAGAAAAAGAAAAAAAGAGTCATCACAGAACATATACTTTTCATAAAATTTAACTCAAGATGCATCACAGACTTAAATGTAAAATGAAAAGCTGCAACACTCCCAGAAGCAAACATAGGAGAAAATCAAAGTGGCCTTTGGTGTGACATAGGTGTTTAGATACAGAATGAACAGCATGGGTCTGAGAAAGGAAAAATGGAAAAGTTTTGCTCTATGAAACTCAACTGTTAAGATATCGAAAAAATAATATACAGGCTGGGGAAAAATAGATGTGAAATCCATATTTGATTAAAATTCTATCCAAAAAATATAAAGAACTCTTCAATTCAACAGTAACAAGACAAAGAATCGAATTAAAATTGTGCAAAATATCTGAAGATATATCTTGCCGAAGAAGATGTATATGGTAGGCAGGCATAGGAAAAGACCTTCAACATCAGATGTCATTATGGAAGTGAAAATTAAAACAGTGACAAGCTGCCAAAGCACACCTATTAACATGGCTAAAATCAAACAAAATGAAATTGACAATACCAACTTGCCAACAAGGATGCGGAGTGATAAGACCTCTCATTCACCGTTCATAAAATAACGTAAAATGGTTTTCCATCTTGGAAACAGTTTTACAGACTCTTCTGAAGCTAAATGTAGTCCTACCATGTGTTTAAGCAATTGTGTTCCTAGGTGTTGACCCAGTGGAGTTAGAAATTCATATACACACAACACCAGCAAAAGTTTTGTAGTAACATAATCTCCAAAACTCGGAAGCCAGCAAGGTATCCTGTAATCAGTGAATGGAAAAATAAACGGGATGCCTTCATGCAAGGTGATATTATTCAGCAATAAGATGAAATGAACCATCAAGCCATGGAAAAGCATGTGGGCCCCTTAAGTGCATATTGCTAAGTGGAAGCAACTGTACTGAAAAGGTTACACTATGTGATTCAGACTATGTGAAATTCTAGAAAGGGCAAACTGTAACGGATCTTTAAGAAGAACGTAAGTTGCCATGGTGTTGGGTTGTGGGTGGGGAGAATAGGTGAAGCACGAAGGATTTTTAGACGGTGAAACGCTTCTGGGTGATGCTGGAATGGAGGGCCCATTCCCACGGGTCCTTTTAGATTTGTTCCCCATAAATTCCTGGATCCAGGTTGTCAATGTTTCCGCTGAGTTGTTATAAACATTGCATTATGGAATGCTACCTGTTACGGAAGCTAATTTTTGTCTGTCATATGTTACATCGTTGGCGTGTCCTTTCCCTAGTCCATGACTAATCTGTGACTTTTCAGGGTACTCAGTTTAGGGAAGGTTTATCATACAGAAAAATTTCATCTTATTTTAATATAGTGAAAGACATAGTTATTTTTCCCCCACTTTCTTCTTTTTTATGCTTTCTAGAAAAAAACCCGTCCACACATGGAGGACACAATGCAACTTGAAGTTTTGTTTTGCTCACGTAGGCCTCTAATATATCTGTAATTCAATTAATTTAATTTCCCACGTGGATACCCAATTCCCCCACTGACTTGCAGGGACCTGTCCACCATGTGTTCATTTCACACATGAATATGAGAGTGCGTGTTTGTGTCTCTGCCTGCACCTTCTATATGTCCAGTTAGGTCACGTGTTCATCTCGGTTCCCGCCTGACACTAAACAGCGCAGCGTTATCATTATTCCTGCCCTTTGATAAGGTAAGATCCTCCTTTTCTGATTCCTCAGGATCATCTTGGCCACTTTAGACTATTACCAAAAGTTAGGATGAAACTATCTAGTTTTATGGAAAAATGTAAAGCATTTAATGTACATTCATTACATGTATTAAATAAATTAGAGAAAAAAATGATGTTCTTGTCCTGTCCATTAACTTGGGATATCTGTCTTTTTCCACGTCTTTCAATAAAGTTTCATAGTCTCTAAAATGAAGCTCTTACATATTTGAGTTACATTTATTCATATGTATATTTGTTGCTATTTTGAGTGGGATTTTTAAAATTACATTTTACAATTGGTTGCTGCTTATATTTAAGAGCAGCATTTCATCCAACCATTTTCTGAGCTCTCCAATTAATTCCTACAGTTACCTCCAGATGTTTCTGCATTTTCCATGAAGACAATCATATAATCTAAGAAAAGGCTCTGTTTTATATCTCACCTTCAATTGTTTTGCCTCATATTTAAAATTAAAAAATTAATATAACTCACGTCAAGGGAAAATTAATCCCACAATGCATGCGAAAAAAAGACAAAAGGAAAAAAACAACCTCCATCAATCCATGAGGCTCCCTGAA
The DNA here is from genome assembly GCA_004023785.1 of Mungos mungo. Taxonomy (NCBI): domain Eukaryota; kingdom Metazoa; phylum Chordata; class Mammalia; order Carnivora; family Herpestidae; genus Mungos; species Mungos mungo. The sequence continues at coordinate 32,063 of PISW01009326.1, read as the reverse complement.
CTTGGTAGGTTTGGACTAAGGACCACGGACACTGTGGTCATGTCAGCAAACATATTTACCATTTGGACAAATATGTGGACAAAGGATTTAAGTCTTACCATGCCACTTTTGCCCAAGGCCGCAGCTAGCAAGCCATGAAAACACAGTGATGTTTGAATATGCGTGCGGGCAACCTCTGTCCCACAGAACTGGGAGTGAGTCCATTGGACCCGAGTCAGCAGCCACAGCCCAGTTCTCTGACCTGACACTGACGTGCTACCATCAGGCTCGAACTGACCATAGCTATCGTTCTCTGGCCCATTTTCAGTTAAGAGCATTACTTTTCATTTCCCACTGTAAATGTTTAAAGAACGCACAGTGTGCCAGTTGAAAATGTTGGCTATGACTTTGCTCCTTGAGCAAAGCTTACATCATGACCTGCAGTGAGATCCAGCTACACAGGGCTTGGCTTCCAATCCCAGCTCTGGCTCCAGATCCGGCTGAGGAGGCAGCATGGAGAGCATCCAAAATAGACCAAGAGGTCGTGCTGAGGCTTTGCCGAACTGTGCTGTTACTATACTTTTCTTATTAAGTGTTTTGAGAAGACGGATGTGGATTTGTATTTTATCTGTTTGAGAGCCTTCTGGTTTCATTAAAAATATTTAGTTTCTGTTACATTTATTGATATTTAGTGGAAAAGGTGCCTTGGCCTGCAGGGGTAGTACTAAACCTCAGTCTGGGGAAGAGTTGAAAGAGCAGATTGCTGGTTTTTCTTTCATGTCAGTCTTCCTCTCTTCTGACAGTGGACAGCCCAGGTTTTAGCTGGGTACACGATTGCACAGAACAAAAATCTTATTTCCCCACCTTCCTTACAGTCAGAAGTAGCCATTTGCCTGTTTTCTGGATAACGGCATGTAACCAAATGCTGGGCTTCTGGCACAACCTTCCTCACCTTGCAGAGGCAACGACCAGAGCTCACGAAGCCACCTGGATGTAGGAAGGTTTTACCAACCATGGCACAGGGGAGGGGAGGTGCACCTTACTTTTCCAGAATCATGGATCTCTGCGATGGCCACCTTCAAACTCCTCTCTCATGTGAAAGAATTAAACTTATCTTTTATCAAAATCACTATCACTCTATGTCTTCTGTCACTGAGAGCCACACTGAATTCCAGCCTCTCCAAGTGTCCACCATAACGCAGGCACCATCATTTTGTTGGCAAAACATTGATGACATTCTCTTTAAAGATGGGCGAGTGCCCAACAAGGGAGCACAGCTCCTCCTAAAGCTTCTTTGAGTGAATAGAGCCAAATCCCCCAAAGCTCTTAGAATACTTTGCTTCCTGGTCTTATTGCTCTGACCTCACTTCCTGCAGTCTCTCTCCATTGTGATCTCTACCTTATGACAATAATAACCAAGATGAGCCCTTCACCCCCGCACCTCCCTCTAAACCCACCATGGATTCTCATCACCTTCGGAAAAAGTTGCCATCCCAGTTACTCACCATAATGAAGACCACATTCTCTTATGTCTCCATGGTTTTGCACAACCTACTCTATCTGCATGAAATAATCCATCCCAGTTGACCTCCTTCCAAGACTCAGGGCTTAAAAAAAGGTTTCAATGAGGATTACCCCATGCTTGAGTAGAGCTGCAATTCCTCTGCAGAGTCAGACACACCTTCTCCACCTTCATGAACATCCCAAGTACAGAGACACACTTTCTCTCCCAAGTTTCCATATCTGCACAGAATGCTATTATTTCCTCTGTGCTGATTAGATAAAAAGTAAGAGCGGGATTCTTCAGCCTTCACTTCTCCAGTACACGTGGAGTGTAATAAATCTACTGAACATCTGGAGTCCGGATGTTAAGTGAGATGGCCATGGGCAAGTGTCACTTGGAGGACACTTGACCTTTCGCTCCTTCCTTGTCCCATTTTTCTTGTCCCATTATCTCCTGTAGTTTGTCTGCTGCTGCTCCCATAGGACTGTGCTGCCTAAAGTCATGTCTCTCTTGATTTCATCTTAACAAGCATGCTTCGTTCAAAGAATTCCTTTGAAAAAGAAATGTTACAGTGAATACCATGTTCTGCCTCTCATTGTCCATGCCTGGCTCCTCCAAGGGCGTAAAAGGAAGTTTGGTGTGTTTTATGTCAACCACAGAGTGTGGTGCCTAGTACATAGAAGGTGATCAATCAATATTGATTGGCAGATTACATAAATAACTCCTTTCTGTGGATTAATTTGGGATTTTTTCCATAATGTAACTCTTGATTTCGTTTCTATCCGTGTCCTATGCAACTTGTAGATCCAAGAGGAATGGACATACTTGAAGATCTCTCCTATGAAATAATCAACAAATACACACGTTCTTTTTGACTACATGGTAATTAACACAGTTCTCCATATGATTAGTACACATTGTAGGTAAGCTAAGGTCCCCCTATAACTGACTCATTGTAACTGAACTAGAGTCATTGTATAATGAGAGAGAGAAGAGGACATGAGGAAAAGGGAGGGAGAGAGAAGGAAGATGAGGGAAGGAAGATGAAGGAAGGAAGGAAGGAAGGAAGGAAGGAAGGAAGGAAGGAAGGAAGGAAGGAAGGGAGGAAGGAAGGAAGGAAGGAAGGAAGGAAGGAAGGAAGGAAGGAAGAATTCCTGCTGCTCCGCATTTTAACTTCAGTTCTCTACCTGAGAAATGTCTACCTGGATATGTTTTTTAGGACAAATTAGGTACCCATCGTGAGCGATGCAACATGCTAGGTGTTTATCCCTCCAAAAGATTGGACTAGTGACTAATCTTTCCTTTTTAATGCTAATTTTTAAATTAATTAAATAGTTTATTGCCAAGTTGGTTTCAATATACACCCAGTGCTCTTCCCCACAAGTGCCCCCCTTCATGACCATCACCCCCTTCCCTTTTCTCCCTCCCTCTTCAGCCCTCAGTTTGTGCTCAGCATTCAAGAGTCTCTCATGATTTGCCTCCCTCCTTCTCCCTAACTCTTTCTTCTCACAATCCCAAGTTATTTTATAGGACAGATGTGCTAAACTCTTGAATTTCTAGTTTAGTTCTCAATCTTAAATTTATTGACACATTCTAAAGTGTCCTCGGGTTGGCTCTGGTTTCCTTCTCTTCCCGTCTTTATTAAAGAATAACATTCTAACCCCCACGTGAGCCTCAGCCAGACCTAGACGAAAGCTGGATGATGGTCTACTTAGAAAGACAGATTGAAAATGATTTTATGCTCCTGAGAGGACAGGGATGATAAAGCAAATCTCTGATTGGAAGATCGTAGGACTAGAGAAAGAAAAGACATTTGCTCAGGAATATAGAGATTTCTTTATTTGTTTTCTCTTATTGTCAAACCCATTGCGTATATTAAGCTTTGCCTTGGAGGCCCTTAACCTGTCAGGATTATAAATGATTATTGAGTTTGCCTACCAAATATCCAGTGCTGATTGGCTCTTCTGAATAACCACACAGATTTGGAGTTATGGTCGGAACCAGCTATAAACGGATGACTCCCAAATTGTCATCCCCCGAGCACCCCCTCTCACATCTCATCTCTGGCGGCTCTGATCTCAGCAGCCCTGCCTGGACGGGAAGCCACCGTCCTCTCTGCATGGAGGCCAGGCACGCCGCGACTGGGGATTGCCCTCCGCTTCCTGGAACAGCACCTGTAACTCGCTGCCTCCCATCGGGTTAACTTGCGCTCCAGGCCATCAAGGACACCCAGTGATGCCTCCGTGTGGCCCTGGGATGGGGTGTCAAAAATGCAGCTGTCTCTTTTTGCAGGGCTCTGATTTGCTAATAAATTAAACAAGTTACGAAAAGGACTCACGCTGTTTCCCAGCTCTCTGCCATCTTTTCCTGTCTGCCGCAACCCGGAAGCATGTGTTCTGTGCGAAAGCTTTACTTACATATACCATTTTCTATGAGCAACGATGGACCGACTAGAAGCGTGCTTGCACCTGTGTATAAGCCTGAGTGATGTCTGTGTCTGTGTCCATGTGTGTGCCTGTGTCTGTGACGACACGGCATCTGTGCGTGAGCCTCTGTCTGTATGGGCACGTGTGTCCTCCTCTGGCTCTATTTTAGCCTCCACACCCATCTACTGAGCTGAGCTCATTCCTCGGAACCCAACGGCGGGAATCCTTCCACAGGGCACGTCCTCAGGAGACTTGCAGGCAGCTTTGAAAGAAAATTGCTGCTACAATTCTGCAGAGAAGAGAGGCATCCGGGACACGTATTCAGATCATTGCATTTAAAAATTCAGCCCAGTTTTCACGCCTCTCTTATTTTTTCCACAGAGGAAACCTAGACCCGCCTTGACCTGGTTCGTCACCAGCAGCTGTTCCACTCCCTCACCTCCTACATTCTTCCTCAAATTCTCCTTATGTTCCATTTTTATTGGTTTGTTTCAATCCTGCACATACGTCCGTTTAGAGACAAATAGCGGAGCCTCACCAGTACTCGCGTGGTATGAAACCACAAGCAGGTGAGAGTCGAACAATTAATACTTCCTTTTTCTCCGCGGTGGTAGGAGCGGCGCCAATTTAATGCTGTTTAAGCTTATTATCTAATTGCACGCCTGCGCTGGCTTCAGAGCCGGCCTGACACGCAGGCCGACTCGGCGCCGCTCTCTCCGCAGCAGAATATTCAATTATTTGTTCTGACTCGTGTAATTCCCTGTATTCCAAGCTTGTTAATGTCATTACAAAGCTGAAATAAAGTGATTACTCTTAATGAGTATTTATCCGATAGGTAACGCGGTGCCCGCACCCGCCAGCCGACGGTGGACGAGCCCGGGTCCCTCGCCCCGACGCGCCCCGCTCCGGAGATGCCAGCCCCCGTCTCTCCACTCTCCTGTCAGGAGCGCAGCATTGCATTGCGGTGTTCTGTGAAACACTGTCAGATGATGGGGAAAAAATAAAAATCTTTTTTTTTAAGAAAAGGGGGGGGGGGAGAAAAGAATTGCACCGTCCCCCGGCAGAGTCCCAGCTAATGACCGCTGCTCTTGCTCGCTGGCAGTGATGACAGCTTGTGCTAAATGATAATGGCGTGCCTGCTGTTGGGTTTGCCCACTTATGTTATTTCTCTTGACATGGTTCTGGGGAAGGCCTAATTTTTTTGACATTTGACCATGCAAATTTGAGTCCTGATACATTATTCTGCATTTACATCCTCCCAGTGTTGCTGTTTAAAGTGTGGTACAAGCCGCAGGAGCCCAGCTCATAAAGGCCACCGCATGAAAGAAAGTTAAATATGAATGCGAGAGGGGCCTAATGAAGGGCGGGCTGGTACATCTCAGAGATGACCTTCTAGAGACGAGCGGGTGGAAAATCCTTTTTAAAGCAAATGGTAAAGAATGTAACATCCATTTTTGTTCCGGAATATTTTTAAAGGTTTTCAAATGTATACCAACGGGAGACAAAAAAGACCCCATTACAGATTACACAGACGTTTTTAGACTCGGCTTATCAGGGAGGGTGCTATTAACCAATTTCATGGTGGTGTCGGCTTCGCAAACCCTGAAGAGCGTGATCTGCGGAAGCATCTTGATTGCCACACCTCCTGAGGGATCCCGGGTAAAGTGACTAAACATTTCCACCTCCTCCAACGCTATGCCTTTCGGGGCTCTGAGACCCTCCCCTATTACAGCTCTCTGTGTTTTGGAGCAAATCAAACCATATATTACATTGTCCTAATCTCTGGGCCAAAATTAGAGTATGATTTAACAAAAATGAGATAAAAAGAATTAAATAGTAGTTAATAATAGTATTAATCGTACTAATTAATAATACACTAAACTGGCTTGAGAACTACTAAAAAGAAGCACCTAGTCCCGTTAATGATAAAATGAGTGTTCGCAAGTCTTACCATGTCCATCGACGCTGCTGGAGGCGTTTTTAAATGCCCTCCTGCTCTACGTTTGCAAAAAGAAAAAAGTCACTGCTTACTACTGCCTATACTTATGTTTTTATTTTAGTAATCATTCACTTCACTAAACTGGCATTTCTTCACACATTTTTAAATGCTTTATTGTGAAGAGTTTCTCTTGTGGTTAAATGTATTAAAAGATATCACTTGATAAGAAGGAGTAGTTGAGTTTTGATAGGTATTAAGAACAATCCTGAAAATTCTGTTTGTCATTATGGAATAGACCACATGTTTCTTCTTTTCTCCCTTCCTCTCTCCTCCCTTCACCCTCCTATTGGTTCTCCTTTCCTTTTCCTTCCTTTTTATCTTCTTTTTCCCCATTTGGGCTCCGTTCCCTCCACAGGAGCACCCACTCTGTTTTTTGAGCACCCACTGTTTATCTATCGGTCCATCACAAAATGGATCTGAGCAGTTTACAAAAGTAAATAAGACAGAACGTCTGACCCTGAGAATCTTGCAGTGCGGAGTGATTAAGCAGATACAGGAAGATACAAAACAAATTCTTTGCTTAAAAATACGTTCTTATCACCAGGCAGTTAAACCACCTACTTGAGATCCAAGGTAGAGAACGTGGCTGTCAATTTGATTTCTGTGAAGGGGCTATTTTCCTTCAAGCTTTCAAAACTGCGTGCGCTCTCGCATCTGATTCTGTGCCTAAGTTGGTGTTGTTGGCCGAGCAGCGCAGTGCCAACCCCTCCCCTGCTCCCTGCTCTCCTCTTCTGGAAAGTGCCGGAATGGAGGCTCGGCCAGAAGTCGGTGCAGCAGCTGCATGCTGCGTTTGCTCCTGCGCTCGGGAGGCGATCAGGCAGTGAACCTGACCTTCCAGCCCAGGCAACCCCCACCCACCCCATCAACGACCACCTCAGGTCCAGAGTCACCCTGCAGGTTCTGAGACAGGGACGAAAATGGGTGCCAAATGCAGACTCCTGACTCAAGGAAGGAAGTGGACAAAAGCACTTCTAAGAAGGCTTCCCATCACCTTCAGGGTGGCGGAGACACAGCAGAGTCCATGACTAGGGTCGGTGTGCGTTCTGTTTCTGTCGCCAAAAGTGTAAGACAGTGTTTAGAATGTATCCTTAAAAATGCACTTTGTATTTGTAATTTTTAAATTTGTATTTTAATGTTTTTAATTTTTTAATGTTTATTTGAGAGAGAGAGAGAGAGCAGGGCAAGGAGAGAGAGAAAAGGAGACACAGAATCTGAAGCAGACTCCAGGCTCTAAGCTGTCAGCACAGAGCCTGATGCGGGGCTCGAACACATGAACTGTGAGACCATGACCTGAGCCCTAAGTCACATGCTTAACCGACTAAGCCACCCAGGCGCCCCTAACTTATATTTTTAAAAATTAATAGTAAGTAAGTAAGTGACATTTTAATAACCAGAGTTGTTTTTCATATATATATATATATGAGATCGAAAACAGCTTCCATTCTGAGGAACGTACTTGAAATGCCGCTCCTCACACAACAAGTAGGATGTCGTCCATTTGGAGAGCAGTTATGGAGACAGACATCAAAATCTCCCTCCCATCATTCATACTCATCACGCTAAGCTCTGATAAAGCTTCCCGGGCTATGTTGGCACTCCATAAAGCAAGCCCTCATTGTCTGGAAGGTCTACAGGATTAAGCTAGAAAGCAAGTGGTACTTTGAGAAGTTACAGCCACACACGGCCCCCAGAGGCTGCCTCAGACATCTCTGAACCTTCCCCTGTAAGTCGGGTGTATAGATGTATTAGTCACCTGTTGCTGCATGACATTAATGCCACACCCACAACAGCTTAAAAAACACACTTCTTCGCTTCTAGCTTCTGTGGATCAGAAGTCTAGGCACAGATTAGTGGGGTGTCCTGCTCAGGGGCTAAGGAAGCCACAGTTCAGGTGAAACCCAAGTCTCAGATCTAATCAAAGGTTCAAGTGGGGAAGAAACTACTTCTCCAGCTCCCTTGGGTTATTGTAGGATTTGGTTTCTTGGCATCTGTAGGACTGAGGACTTCTAGCTGTTTGCTGTCTGGAGATCATCCTTGCTCTCATAGGCCACCCCCAGTTCCCTGCCAGGGGCCTCCCCTGTGGCAGTTTTCTTCTTCACAGATGGTGAGGGAGAGAGATAGTCACACTCAAGCAAGGTGGCACCAAAATATTGGGTGATCTTGTCCTGTAATTATGTGCATATGCTCATGAATATCTCTCTACCTGTGCCATATTCTGTTGGTTAGGAGTAATTTCCTGGCTCTGCCATATTCAAGGGAAGGGATTACCCGGAGGCAGGAACACAGGAGGAGGGGTCACGGGATCCACCTTAGATTCAGTACAGTCTGTATTCACTTATTCACTGAATCTCAGCCAGTGGCTGTTAGGTATCAGGTAGGCAATGTTATAAGCAAGGAAGACATGTCAATGAACAGAGCAGTCATGGGACTTAAATTATAGAGGGGAGAAAAGACAATAAAGGAATAAACAAGAAATCATTTCTCATATGGATAACTGCTGTGAGGGTTAAGAAGAAAGAGAAGTAGAAAAAGAAGGGAGAGGAGGAGGAAATGAGGAAGGAGAGAGGTAAGAAAGGATGGGAGAAACATAGTGTGAGAGGAAGCCCCACGGACAGGTTCTTAGGTTGGGATGTTAGCGAAGGTCTCTGAGATAGTGACATTCGAGCTATGGCATACATGACCTTAACGGGACACAGCCTTGCAAGGACCTGTGTGTGGTAGAACTCTCCAGCTGGAGTAACAGCAAACACAAAGGCAAGAGCAAAAAATATGGAATGTGCCTGGAGGTCACAACAGTTCTACAAAAAGATATGAAAGTCACAGGTGGGAGCCGGTAGGATATGGAAGCCATCGTGAGGGGTTTGGACTTAATTCTAAGGGCAACAAGGAGCCACTGGAGGGATTGGCCTTTGACGGGCACAGAGATCATCCATCCATCATAGGAGGTTGGAAGTAGAGCGGCTTCTAGATGCAGGGTGGCTGACATATTTGGTGGTGGAATAGCAAGAGAGGTCAGTCTAGTTGTACCTGTGTTCTTAAATAAAAGTAAAGAAAGGTCACTGCCCAGAGTGAGAGGTTTTACAAGGTGCAGAGGGTGGGGAGCTATTGTTTGGGCAAGCAGGAGAGCAAACATACCAAAGTGGAAGCAAAACTGGAAGAGAGTTGATGGTCAATTTGAGAACTGCTGTCATGAACTTAGGGTAATACCAGTGAGCAGGGTCAAATGTTTTTCTCTAAATATGGAGAGTGGGCTCCACTCGGGTCTTCCAGGCACAGGTTTTCTACAGATGACTATGACCAGGAAATAAAGTAGCAAGGAATAGAGGTGTTTTAAAGAGGATGTTATGGTGACATAACAGGGAATCTAAACTAGTGAAGAGAGTGAGGATGTGGTTGGGAGGAAGGTAAACACCAGGCTGGGCTCACGAGAGGATTTGGGGTGGGGAGCAAATTACATGGGAAGCTACTTAAATCAGAGTGGGAGATTTGGATCAACATTTTAGAGGAATGGCAAAGACCAGAAGGCAGCCATTGGAGGGGCAGCCAAGGTTGACTGAGGGAAAGAGGCCATGATCCAGTGGGAAGGCCCCGTTTTCTGCGGGCATTCATGTGCATGTTCAGTTCCTGGAGGAGTATGTCAGATGCGAGGGTCAAGAGAAACAGCTTCTCAGTTTAAGGACTGTGCTCTTTAATCCCCATATTTTCATGACTGAAAATTAAATTTACATGCTTAGAGTTAAGTATTGCTTTTATAGGACAAAACGTAGGTGATATGGAATTCTTGGTGTTGAATCCCATCAGGAGACACATACTATTCGTGTTAACCACCAAATCAGGGTGGCCACAGCCTCATCCCTCCATTCTACACCTTCATTTGGGAGAGGGGACATCACACAAATGCCCAGTGTCTTTGTCTGCTCGGGCAGCCATAACTAAACACTACAGACCCTACAGGCTGGTTGGCCTACATGACAGAAATTTATCTCATCACAGTTCTGGGGTCTAGAAGTCCAGGATCAAATTCCTGGCTGGTGTCCCTTCTTATAATGACAATGATCCCATCAGATGAGGGCCCCCTTTTTATGACCTCACTTGGCCTCAGTGAAGGACTCGCTCCAGGGACAGCCACCCTGGAAGCTAGGGCTCCAGCATGTGAACTCCAGGCCATAGCACCAAGTTACCATCATCAGTTCACTTAAGCATTTCATCAACAATTCATAATAATCATCTCCAACCATCCAACCAGTACGTTAATTTGCACTTCTGAAATATGTTTAACTTTTGTCATTCTTTTCATATTTATTAACTGGAGATTTTTAAAGAACAGCTAACTTTTAAAATGCCCTTGATTTTCTTTTTTAGTTGATTTATTTTGAAAAAAAGAGGGAGAAAGAGCAGGGGAGGGTCAGAGAGAGAATCCCAAGAAGGTTCTGCACTGCCAGCATGAAGCCCTATGAGGGGCTCAAACCCACAAACTGTGAGATCATGACCTGAACCAAAACCAAGCATCAGATGTTTAACCAACTGAGCCACCCAGGTGACCCAAAGTGTCCTTGGTTTTAATGAGGAACTAAGGAGTTGCACTGCAGGTAGAGGCGATGTGTAGGCTTGAGAAAACAATGCTATCCTTTCCTGCCATGCCATCCCTATCCACGTGCTTTTGTTCACAACCACACCAGCTGGGCCAGTAATTCATATGCAACCTGCTGATCCCCATGCCACCTCTGCCCTTCGATCTGGGATCGTTTGCATTTGGTCAGAACACCTTGCTTTAGAGTGTCCAGAAGTGCAGGGATGCCGGCAGGTTTGTCTGAGACATTTACATCACACTTTCTGCTTGAAGGGAATCTACTGGGTATAGAATCCTAGGTTGGCAGTTTTCTGTTTCTTTCTCTTCCTTATGTTTAAGTTGCGATTCTGTGGTTCTCCGGTTCCATTACTTGTGCTCACAAACCAGCGGTCGGTCTCACAGCTGTATTGTTGAATGACATTCATTAGATTTCTTCTCCCTGCTTTCAGGTTACCTCTTTGGCTGTGAGTCTTATGTCTCAGTTGTCCTGCCTGGGTGAGACTTCCTTTCTACGCATTCAACTGGGGGCTCCCGGAGCTTCACTCCGTGGGGTGACATCTGCAGGACACCTCCAGTAAATGTTAGGTATCTTTGTTTTCTTTCTTTCTTTTTATTTGAATAGAGTTGACACACAGTGTTACACTAGTTTCAGGTGTGTAGCATAGGGATTTGACCACTTTATACATGAGGTGTCTTTGTTTTCAAATGCTTCCTGTTTTCCACTCTTTCTTCTCTCATTCTGGGAATGTGACTACACATTGTTGGGCTTGTTGTTCATTCCCACATTTCTTTTATGTTCTCTACATTCTATTTTTTTAATGTTTATTTATTTTTGAGAAAGAGAGAAACAATATGTGAGTGGTGGAGAGGCAAAGAGAGAGGGAGACACAGAATCTGAAGCAGACTCCAGGCTCGGAGCTGTCAGCACAGACCCTGACACAGGGCTCAAATCCACAAACCATGAGATCATGACCTCAGCCGAAGTCAGACACTTCATGGATGGAGCCACCCAGGCAGCCCTTATGTTCCCTACATTTAAAAAAAAAAATTTTAATGTTTATTTATTTTGTGTGTGTGTGTGTGAGAGAGAGAGAGAGAGAGAGAGAGAGAGAGAGAGAGAGGCAGAGCATAAGTTGGGGAGGGACAGAGAGAAAGGGAGACACAGAATCTGAAGCAGGCTCCAGGCTCTGAGCTGTCAGCACAGAGACCTACGTGGGGCTTGAACCCACAAACTACGAAGCATGACCTGAGCCGAAGTCGAACACTTAACTGACTGAGCCTCTCAGGCGCCCCTGTTCTCTACATTTTAGACTCATTTTTATCTCTACAATTTATTTTTAGCATTTTCTATTGAACCATCTCCAAGTATACTAATCTGTCCTTATTGAGTCCGGGATACTTTCCATTCACCAATGAGTTATTAGTTTAGTTACATATTTTGTATTAAAAGAATGTTTGTTAAGTTTTTATACATTCTTCTTATTATTAAATGATGTCTATATAATTACATGCATATGTATATAATTCATATAATTGTTATTAAATTAAATATGTAATAGTTTTGATTTTTGATTATTTGATCAATTAAATTATTCACATATCTTATTTCCATCCATTTATATTTTTTTCTTGTAATTGTCTTTATGTATGTGACAGGGGTAGTGCATAAATGATTATGTATTAGTAATCCTTATAATTACATATTAATGTTCCTTTATGCATATATTATGCATCTAATATATAATCTGTATTATAGTCGTATAACCATTTTTCGCATTCAAAGATTTTGGTTTTGAAATGTGACTTAATTGTTATTAATACTGACACTATATTTTCTTTTGTGTGATACTTTTTTGTCAACTTGTTACAATTTTTTTTCTCTTCTTCCTTTTGCAGGTTGGAAGTCTGATTATTTTTGCTAATTCAGCTGGATTTTTGAGATACAAAATGATAATCTATATAATTCTATAAAGATGTATCACTTGAATGTTTACCTAGCTTAATTTCTAACACCTACTTTATATATATGTATATATATATATATATGTATGCATATATATATATATATATATATATATATATTGCTTCTTTCTCCGTAAGTATTTCTCCAATGTCCCTTTCCCGTTTTTCACCGCATATTTTAGTTTCTCTTCCATTCCCTCTTTTCCTTCCCCATACACCAACTGGAAATCTGATTGTGATTTTCTCCTCTGATAGTGAATTCTATGCTTCTCTAAGATAGATCATTCAACTGACACTTCCTTCATAGCATATAGAAATAACCACTGCGCCCTGACATTGAGGTGCTTCTGCTGTCTGCTTACTCTCTATCCTGAGCTAGAACTTTGAGAATATTGGTAGTGACTCACCTTCCAGAGTCACAAACATGCCACCTTTGGATTTCTGATAGTTGAGAATGTTGTGTTCTTGGAATTTATCCTTTATTTTAGGAACCTTCACTTATCACTGAAATTATAATTCCCAGTTGTATTTTCATTATTAAGGTTTCTATTTCATGCAGTGTCAATGTTTCCTCATTATTGTATCTTTCGCATGCAATCCGCCCCTGTCTTCATTTTTCTCCTGGTTCAATGCCTTTGGATACACTACTTCATGAGAAAAATTGTTCAGATAGAGAACGTGAACATACCACTTTCTGAACTTTCGCACATCTTAAAATGTCAAAAATTATTTTGCTTCTCATCAGAAGACTGGGTGATGGCACCACTACTAAAATATTGGTGGAAAACACTCATTTTCTCAAAAAAATGCATACATTTCAAACATTCCTAGCTTTCACTATAGCACAGGAATTGAGTACAATATTTGGATCATCTTCATTCTGAAAATAAATTATTCCTTAGAAATAAGAGTAACGAAAATGGTGACATATTCTTTCCTTCTCATCACACTCTAGGAATCTCTCCAGGGCATCAGACACGGTGTAGTTCCTCACTCGTATTTCACTGTAATTACAATGATTCTTAATCAGAGAACAAAAATTTCTCTTTGTCAAATCAAACATTTTGTAGTATTCTTATTTCCCCATCTGTTTTGTTTTTTTCAATCTTTCTCTCTCCGGAATTCCCAGTATATTTTTCCCAGTATATTTTACGTTTTCATCACTTGCTCTGCCAATGTTTCCACTTTATATTCATGATTCCAATTGCTTGTAATGTTTACTTTTTTCATTGATACATATTTTCTGTCCACTATTACAAAACCTTAATATAGTTATTTCTAGAAAACTGTGTTTCTGTCTCAAGATTTCAAAGCAGCTTTGGCTAATGTTGGGATGGCAATAGTATCCACGTATGGCACCCAGTGTAGGGGTCAGGGTGCAAATGGCAGGTGGAAGAGTTAAAACAACAATAATAAAATATCATTCCATTGTAGTTATAATCAAAAGGCAAGGCCAAAGGGGCACGGCTTTCAAACCTCCTTGCAAGTGCATTTCTTCAAACAGGACATCCTGGTCCACCAATCTCTCTCGGGGACACTGTGAAACAATTCCGCAGTCAGCGCTTGGTCTCCTGGAGTTTTTACCGTAACTGCCGATGAAAAATTATTTTGTGCTAGTTTGTGAAATATCTCCCCAGTGAACTGCAGGTTCTGGAAACCAGGGTAGTGTGCGCATCTAGCGTTGTGTCTCTTGCCCCGAACATAACTGATCCAACATAAGCGTTTGTTGAATGAACAAATAAATCACTATATCCAACATGGGAGACCGGATCACCTCTATGGGAAGCTTTCTATTTATCTCGGAACTGAGCTTCTCCCGTGATACAGGCCTTCCCTGGTTGTTGACCAGAGTCCTATAAGCTCCTCTGACACCAGACACATCTAGTGCTGATGCCTTGGCCTGGGTAGAGGAGGGGGACTCTTCAGCACAGGGAGGTCAGGACATGCACAATTTTTCTCCCAGGGAAAAGCCCAGGTGTATTTGTCGTTGGAGGGAGAGGTGACCCTGGATGGCTAGCCTGCCATTCTGATGCTGTCACTGTCCCAGTTACAGAATGCGAACATCTTCTGGGACCTTACATCCAGCCTGATGAGCAGAGCCATCCTGCACATGTGGTCGGGAAGGACTGGTTTCGGCAGCCCCAGCTAGCAGGGGGCTGCCCTGGAAAACGTCCACGCATGCGTGCTGGAGAAAAGTCAGATTAGTCTGCGCTCCACCTGAGTACACACAGCTACGGCTCGGATGGTCCCCTCCCCCCTGCACAGCCTCAGCACAGAGCAAGGGAGCCATTAGGTCGTCAGTTTAACAATACCGAGTGTAAGTCAAATAAGTCTTTATATTAACTTACTCAGGAATGTGTTATTTCAGCCGAAATGGGCATGAAAAGATACATGAGAAAAAATATTCTACGTACAAAGAAAAGTAGATGAAAAGGCAGGAATACAGGGCCACATTGGTCATGTTGGAGGAACCACGAGCAGGCCAGCATGGTAGGAGGTGCATCGATCGTAACACAACTTCTATCATGATATTTTCTCTATGCCTTGCTAAGCTACAAGACTTGGGAGACAAGGAAAGCTCCTGGAGGAGAAGTATCCCCCTAAAGGGACTTTTGGCAGTTGTGAGGGGGCCTCACTTCTCCACTGAAGCTTGAGGGGGGAAAGGTAGAGCAATCAGAACTCAGCAACACCACATTCAGAGTGGAAGATGTTGATGGCCTTCCTCCAAATTAGCTCACAGTCCCGTAACCCTGCCAGATGCATGATCACAGAGGCAGGTGGATGTAGGGCACCAGAGCCAGTTCCCAATGCAGCAAGGAGTCAGTGTTTATGTTCATAACTATTGATTCAGATCCAGCACTTCCCTAGTTCTCAACCGGTCATGAAGTTGTTCGCCCTCCCAGACCTTCACGGAAGACTGGGAACCGCATACATTCAAGACGTCCCAAGAAGAGGGCATTTCTAATAACTCCATAAAGAAACGTTTGTAAGGCTACACCATCCATCACCTTGTCACCAATTTTATGGTTAACACAGAGTTTGAAAAGCTCTTCAATAAAATTTGAAATCTAAACTGTGGTTGTCAAAACACATTTCAATACATCAACATTCTTCAGGATTTCATCAGTGGTTATTAAAACTGTGTCTGCAACAAGGAAACCTGGTTAGGCCTCTGTCACCGCGACGGACTCTTACAAGCTCTGAAGGCTATACGTGTGGAAACCTGGTTTGATGAAGGACTTTAGGGGTGCACGTTAAGGGAGTTACTCATAAAATAAAATGAATAATTATGAAATTCTATAAATTGCTTATGCAAAGTATAATTTTATGTACATTACATTAAATCATAATAGCGAGGGATATGAAGACCACTTGGTCATCAGCCACTGTGAACAAAATCATTCTGATGAAAAAGTGAGCAGGGAAATTTTTCACCTGAGAAAATCAGAAAAAAATATGTCTAGGTTAGTTCAGGATTTATATTAAAAAGAAAAATAACCACTGATAACAATATAATTCTAGAAAAAATTATGAGACTGACTTGACAATTTTAAAATTGGAGCAAGACTTTGATATTCAATAGTTCCAGGCTGATAGAGAATCAGAGAGACGATGGCTTTTATATCACGAGGCTTGGCAAGGTCTCAACACAGAACCTTCTCACCAACATCGTGCCAACTATGCCCAGTGATATTGGTTCTGGGTTTCTTGGGAGACTGGGTGTTGGAGATCCATGACTTTGTGCCCCAGATCTCTTGCTCTGAAATGTATCTTTGAATCGGGACACACTGAGTGATTCACAGATTACCTATCAAGGGGTCTAATCAGAATCTACCAAAGATGAGACCAAGTGGGATGGGCATTACACCTGGCCAGTGCAAAGAGCTATGGTCTGCTGTCAAGCCTGTTGACAAAGACCACTCATTAAACCACAGAGACGGTCCCTGGAAGAACCCTGGCGTGGCAGTCAGTGAGACGAGCTTCCCCTTGGACAGCAATCCTCCTGGATTCATGAAACTTATATGTAAAATATCACCTGGTCAACAGGCACTATGTTCCTGTTGAGATGATTCACAACCCAAAGAAAAGAGTCAAGGGCAGGTGAATCTAATTTTGGCAAATTTGTTAATAGGCCACTTGGAAGGTTCAAGTGGGGACTGACTTCAGAAAAACTGGAAGGTAGGAGGAGAAAAATACCCACGAGAAGTTAAGGGGACTGAGCCATGCAGGGTGAACATGAATCTACAGCTAGGAAACAGTCACAGGACACGCGCAGCCTTTTGGCACCCCAGCTGCACACTGACCTGATTCATCTGATTCATAAAGTGCTTCTCTCAACGTCTTACAAGGTCCCAGGTATTTTTTAATATCTAGAGATATAGGTCACATACCCTTTAATAATTTAAAGAGTACAATTCAATGCTTTTTTGTATGTTCTCAGGGTTGTGTAACCATCACCAGAATCAGACTTCATCCATTTAGCATTGTATCGGAACTCGTATTAGGACTTCATTATTCTTACTGCCAAATGAAATCCCATTGTATGCATACACGTATTTCGTTTATCCACTTACTGGTTGATGGACACTCAGGTTGTTTCTACTTTCTTAACACTACAAAAAATGTTGCTATGAACAGTTAAGTACAAGTGTTTTTGGTTTTGGTTTTGGTTTTTAACATATGTTTTCATCTCTCAGAATAAACACCTAGACCAGAACTCCTGAGTCATGTGTTAACACCATGTGATTGGTGTTTTGCTAAGTGGCTTCCATACTTTGTGTTGCCACAATCAAATTATGGCAGTTAATGCTTTTCCATATCCTCACCAACATATGTTATTATCTGTCTTTCAAATTATATCCATCAGAGTGTGAGGTGGTATTTCAGTGTGATGTTGTTTTGTATGGCTCTGTTTAATGAGACATGCCAACGTAAGTTTCTCAAGTTATTTAAATGTTGCTTCCTTTAATTCTTTGAACATATTAATGATAACTTTGTTGAAGTCTTTGTCTGCTAAGCCCAACATCTGAGCCCTCTCAAAGGTCTCCTTTCTTCTTATCCTCTGTGTATAGACCACAGTTTTGTGCATCTTTGCTTATCTCATGAAGTTCCTTGTTGAAAACTGGACATCTTATATAATCTATTGTAGCAACTCTGGATAAGAATTCTTCCCTCAGGCTTTCTGTTGTTGCTATTGTTTGCTTTTTTGTTTATTTGTCCAGTAGATGGCTGGTCTAATTTAGTATCATCTTTCTCCACAGTCCAATATTGCTCCCCAGATTATGCATCTTTAGGCAAAGGAGGAGTCTTCCTACCACCAAGGATGTCTGCAGCCTTAGCTAAACTCTCAGGGGTGGCTCTGTTTGTGATTTTCTTATTAAGCTTCAGGCTCATCTGCCTTTATTAGTATCACACAAAGTCATTAGCCTCCACTAATTGCTAGGTGTCTGCTAACTTTTCAACATTGTCCTGTGACATAAATTTTTCCTTAGCACAGATCAATTAAATCTGAGGTCTTTTAAAAGGCAGGACTGTCCTTGATACTTTCTCAGACCCTCAGAAGGCTTTTCTCAGCCATCACTTTTCATCTTCTCTCTGGTAAACTTGTAGCTGGTCTACTGGCTTTTACTATTGTTGCTGATGTCTTAATGTACATCACCAAGAGCTCCATTGTTTTCAACAAATTCTTTAAGCATGAACCTCCCCACAAATGTTCTAAGTATCCATTCAAGTTGAGGAAAACACAAAGGACTCTCTCTCCTTATGACCTCCTCACCCCCTGCACAGAATTTCAGCATCACTACCCTGGGGCTGGGCACTCTTCAAAGTGAAAACCCTCCTCAACGACATCAGATCCGGGCACAAATGGTGGCCCCAGGCTCTTGGCTTACCTGTTCTGGCACTGAACTTAGCATAGGGGTTTATCCGGGCCCAGCATTCTTAGCACACTACAACCAAGTTAGAGCTTCTATCCTACAAGTCAGCACCAGGGAAGATGCTCCAACCCAACTGACTGCACTTTCCTAAACTACAGCTTCTGCATCATGAGTCTATACAGAATGAGACATGACAGTGATCTTGCCCTTTCAGAATGGAACTCAATCTCCAGCCTGCAAACTGAGGGAGAAGTTAGCCCCATTTGCTTGGTCTTAACCACCTGGAGTACAGATCCCATTACAGCCAACCAGAAAGGGATATTGGAAGAGGGCCATGGTTGACAGCCACAGACTCTCATTGCTCTTACTGGTATATGGTAGATCTTCTTAAACACATGTTTCTCCATTAGCTAAACGTCCTGGGACAACGTCTAAATGCTTTAACTTTTCGTAATTGTCACCATTGTGGTAAGAGGGTCTGTGGGGCTTCTCTCACTGCCATCCCAGAAACCCCTCACCTCACACATAGTTTTTGAAGGAGAAATTTAATTTTAAAAACTCACATGAGCCCAGCTTTGTATAATTCCAGCATTGGTTTCGTGAAACTATTATGAAGGCCCAAGTTGTTCCTTTTGTGATAGCGAACTGTCATAAATTACACTTAGCAAATATAGCAAAATATACTTAGGAATTTGTCTTGACCTCCAAAAGCAATAGTCATATGGCATTACTATTTACAGCCCTGAGAAATGCTATGGCGTTTTTGATATCATAATAATGCCAGTCATACTGTGGTTTTAAACTGGTGCATTGTCACCCCCCAGAAATAAGTCATTCTCCACTTTCCTTTGCCATTTAACAACCAGGCTTCCTCTTCCAAGTCAACCTCAGGAACTACAGTATTGCTTTAAAAAATGGCTTCTTCTGTGAAGAAGGGTCCCATGACCTGTCGGACACCTTGCCCTGGTCCAATGATTGGCCATGTGCTCTTGGAGACATCTGTGAGCTGCAGTTAGGCCCTCTGGCCACCTAAGAATTACAGTCCACCAAATGTCTACACAGTCTTTCTTACAATTTTATCTCAGTTAGCCTGAACCTATCTTCACAAATACATGGTCCCACCTGAAACAACCCCAAATTGTGATCTGGAATGTGCCCAGAGGGGCATGCAGCTGGACCAGATCACCATGCACATAACCCAACACCGTCAAAGCCTGTGTGAGGTCCACAGGGCCATCTAAGGGACCTCTTCCTATGCGAGTTGATGATTACATCCAAGGGTCCTGCACCTCTCTGTGTTTTCACGGAATTTCCTCTTCTGAAAGAAACAAGTCCCCAGCAGGCCAAGGTGTGCCCAGGTGCCCTGGTGACGAAGACCACACCTTGCAATTGCTCACCCTTCTTAATGTTCTCAAAGATCTAGTATATCAAGAACCATGCCAGAATTTCCAAAGCCCTGTTGTAGCTGGTGGTCTTGTGGGCGTCTGCCTCACTGAACACGGGGACCAGCTGTTAGACGGAGGGTCTGGGAGGAATGGCAGGATCTTGATCTTATCCCCCAGAAGAGCCAGCTCCTCTGAGCACGTCCATTTGTAAGAGATGCAGTAGGAAACCGTGGATCAACATGGCTCCATTTCCATTTGGGGTATTTGTCTTTAAGTCACTTTTTTCTATTCTTTGACCTCATAGGTTTTCAGAGACATTTTAAGGAATTATTTTTTATAACAAAGTTAACTAAATATATACATAGAGATCATCTTGGTATCTAGTATATAATAAAGTAAATATATATAACAAAATAAGTACTATATATAGTATACTGTATAAATAAATACATATATATATTAGTTCATGGATTTATTTATTTTTGAAGAAAAAGACATATGAATGAGTCTTCAATAATGATGATGCTTGATGGTGTTCTTTTGGGGGTAAGACGTAGGATGTTGTTGGGACCAGAGTTTCTATGTAAAGTTAGTGCTAAGGTTTCAGTCTGGAGTTGGGGGTGGGAGGAGGAGCTTCGGTAAGGAAGGCATCAGATTAGGTGCTGATTTGGAAGCGGGATGCCACATACGAGTGAGCTACTGGGTTGGGGCCATACCTCCTTAGGGTATACTGCTTCCTTACTGCCTTCCTCAAGATGCCCCTCTCTTGGGAATTCCTTAGCGCCGGGTACTCCTCCCTGACCACGCATTTGGTTCAGGCTCATGTGCTTCTTTTGTTTGTTGTAAGAAAATCTCTTTTCCCCTGACTTCTCTGTGGTCACCCTCTCTCAAGTTCATAGAAGGGTCCAACTTGTTTCACATCTCTCTGTAGTTTCTACTTTGCCCACAGTAACAAGGACATTTACTTTGTGATTTTCTTTATCATGTACTATTTGATTCTTACTTAAATACTGTGAGGGACTTGTGATTATTTTCCTCCCTTAAGAGAAGTAGAAATTATGGGTTAGAAGACCCAGGGTCTTAGAGCAAGGTCTTAGCGGGCATTTTATAAATAAATATGTATGTATATACATACAGATCTGTAATGTACAGTCATAAGGAAGAAAGGAAGGAAGGAAGGAGAGAAGAAAGGAATTCTAAATTACGCCAGGTCTTCCGAGGTCCGTCTTTCGTTGTTTCATGTACCTGCAGCCTCCGGAGCCCCCGCACCACCTTGCTAGCGGCTCCTCGGCGGGAACTGCCGCAGAGTGGTCCCTGCTATCTAAACCACCACCGCCCATCATGCACACGTTTGTAAAGGCACACAGGAAACGCAAAGGGCTAAATATGATATGTTAGAAACATTAAACTGGTGTATGAATCAAGAGTGGGAAAGTGAGATTTAACTTTAAAAGGAAATTTTAAATCTGGCTACATTATTATCTACTTTAGGGCTCTTTAAAAATACGTTGGCAGGAGCCCTGAGAAGTATATCCACATTACCGTAAATTCCACTTAGATCGTGAGGGGGATTAGTGTGAATCAAAACCCAAGCCCTCATCCCGTGTGGAGCGGCAAACACTCACTGCAGCCTCAGCCCCGCTAATCTGGGGCTGCTGAGTGATCTTTGATCACACCAAGTATTACAGATGGAAAAGTACTCTTTTCAAATCCCCAACGTGTTTCCAACTGTCAATAAAATCCTTTTTAAGTGTCAAAAGCAATTGCTCGGGTTTACACTTACACTGCTCACCATAGCAGCACATTTCAGGACTTCTAAAGCAAAACAACCACCAAATGGCATAACTGCGGGCCAGAATCCTGACAGCCACAGTCACCCTCGGCTTTAAAGGCATTAGGAATTCATTTCTAAAAATTGCCATTTATGTTAACTGCACTTTAAAGATTAGACACTTCGCTCAGAAATCTCTTATCTGGGAGGCAAAACAACCTCCTCTCCAGCCCTCCAATTAAACAAACAAATCACACAGGTTACACGTCCAGCCAGATGTTTAAATCCGCACAGAAAACAACCCCCCCCCCAGTTCCTGGAACATGTGACCAAAATTCTAATATTTAGAGGCCTGTGAACAAAGGACGTCTTCCATTTAAAAGATGATCTCAATGAAGTGGGATTCTTCTCCATAAATTATACAAGACGGCGGTTTGCAGTAATTGATGTAATAACGGAGCTGGAGGAAGAGACACAATTCCCTAAACTAGATGAAGTGAGCGATTAGCCTTGCTCTCAGGAAGCTCCGTCGGCGGGAAAGCTGGCAGGGCCCGAACGGAGCCCACAGACCCTGTTGCGTTTCAGCATCAGAGGCCTGGGTCTTATTATCTTTCCAGGATGTGCATGTATAATAAGCCTTTCCAACAAATGAAGGGGGATGTTTCTGGCAAAAATGAAAAATGGTGATAAACTATGTCCAGATGATTAATTCAGGGAAGCCCCCGTCACACCGCGCCGGCATATGCCCGTCTCCTCTGTTGTCCCCTTGGAGACTTTCCTACTAAACGTATGTGCATATATTTCATGGCCACTGATATTTGAATTGCAGCCGGCTCCCATGCAGAACATGAAACACTTCAAACTGCATAACTGACTAAATTATCAAGTCCCCAGGGGCCTGAGGGAGCGATAGCCATAATAATGAGTCTGCTTAAGTGGTTTGGGCAAGCTCCCCTCCCCGGAACTTTAATGCCCCGACTTATCAGGTGGGTTTTTTTCCCCTCCTTTCCCTGCTGCGGATTGTCTCACATAACATTACTGGCCATTTTGCGTTGGGGAAACGCACTGATCTCCACTGTAAATGAACGTGAGGGAAGAGGAAAAGTGGCGACGGCCACTTGATAATCATGGTTTAATCGAATCAAATAGTCGCTTGGCCTGTTTTCATCTGTTGTTATCCATCTTGTGTTTTTTTTTTTATGTTTGTTTATTTTTGAGAGAAAGACAGAGTGTGAGCAGGGAAGGGACAAAGAGAGAAGGAGACATAGAATCGGAAGCAGGCGCTGTCAGCACAGAGCCCGACGCGGGGCTTGAACCCACAAGCCACGAGATCATGACCTGAGTCGGAGTCAGATGCTTGACCGACTGAGCCCCAGGCGCCCCAACCACCTTGTGTAACTATATATAACACAGTGATAGGTGCACGTTACCTGTGAAACTTAGCTGTTACCTTCAGTGACATCATCCATCGGTGCTTTTCAAACTGGTGCAACAACCTTCAGAGATTTCTCATCGTCGGAGATAGTTTGCATTAATCACTTACTGAAGAAATGAAAAACTATCAAGAACTGCACACTTGGATTCGCTGGTTTGGTAATGAGAAGGGCATTTAAACCATTGCTGGTGCTCTGGGCTGGTTGTGCCAATAAAGGCACAACGTTCAGCATGGGATGAAGAAAAAGCCGCTCAGTGCTGTGAGGATGACGCTTTTTATGCTGCTCATCATTTTACGTGACGACCGTGGGCCCAGCATTGGTGAAACACCTGTTTCACAGTTTTCACGATCCTTTTGCTGGAAAAACAGCAAGAACAGAAGCCCCACCTTGTGGCCAGGATCCGAACAAGGAGGACCTGCCTGGGAGGGAACACGGGCAGCGAAGACGGGGTCGGCCGCAGGCTAGACAGGAGAGGGGATCCGCTGCTGGGTTTCGGGTTTTACTGCACAGTTTTGCCTAATGCTCTCTGGGAACCGCACTCTCCTCTCCTCTGTCTCCGGGAGGGTTCAGCCCGCCGGCACCTCAGGGCGGGAGGAAGCCTGCGGCTCAGTCATACGCCTCCTTCCCTCACCTTGTCCCTGTGACACTGCCGGATGGGACCAGGAGGGGCACAGATGAGTGTGGGGCCCGTGGACTTTGTTCAGGGAAAGGGCTGGGCTCCTCTATGTGGGGTGGCCGGGGGGGGGGGTGAAAGGGAAGCGTGCGGTAATGGGATCCACCTGCGGTAATGGGATCCATTGTTGCCTCCAAGGGTGGAGATCCGATCCTGCTTGGGAACCAGCCACGCGAAGACACACAGACCCAGGGGAGGGAGCGAGAATCACAGCCGCGGCCGGATCCTGGACGAGCCGACCCAGTACACAGTTTGAGTGAATTTTCTGACTTGCAACCAGAATCGCTCTGACGACTAGGGCTCTGACCCTCCATTCCAATCCCATGGGAGCAAGTGTTGTGGGAAGATGACAAAGCCCGGCAGTCCCCAGAGAGCAGAAATGTGAGAACAATTAACCTCCCCTGGTGCAAAGGGAGGAGGCAGTTCTGGCCGAGCCCCGGAAACCTAGGACGCCACCTGGGGAGGGAGGACGAGTTCGAGTTTGTGAGATATGAGAACTGTTCCCAAGGATAACATCGGATACTCAGAAAAATAATCCAGTTTCTCCACCCAAGAAAAGCTAAATGTTTCTGCTCTTCATCCATTCATCCCCACGTAGTTCATTGAAAAGGTCTCGAACAGAGTGGAGTTTACCTTTATTCATGGGGGATCAAAACTTCCTTGCACATCACTGTTGGGGGGGTGAGGCTGGAGCAAAGGAAGGAGCCCAGAAGGGCCGTGCTGGGGACAGCGGGGCCCTGGCTGCGGCCAGGCCGTCCGGACAGCGCAGTAGGACCCTCTGCACAAAGCTGGTCTTCCACCCTCAGGGCTGTGCACTCTGGAGATAACACAGCCCCTAGGTCAGAGGAGCCCATCCCGGCTCTGACCACAGTCGGGCTGATGTGAGATTCTCCTAGTGAAGGCGGAGAGGAGGGGCGGTGAGAAGACGCTCTGGCGTTGCTTTCATAACGCTCAGAATCGGGACACGAGTTGGCCAAAGGGAAAGAGGCCATGATGGAAAACAGGTGGACCGTGGGAGGGACTGGGGGTCTCTGAGCTTCCCCAGCTGCACACCTGTCCAAGAAATCACTTGGCTCCTCCAGGCGTCAGAAGGGCCATAGCCCATCCCTCAGTGAACGGTCCTCTGACTGCCACCCCCCGGGGCTGTGCCCCAGAGCCTCCGCCCTTCCTTCCTGCTGACGCTGGAGCCCTGCAGGAGGGCTCGGCTTATTTAATCAACTCTGTAAGTAGCGGGCGCAGGAAAGCGTCTGTCACCCACCAACCACGAGTCCCGACTACAGCCCTGCGGCGTCCACCACCTGCACATGAGCGGCTGTGCATGCATTCTGTCCACCTTTGCTGTGCACACGTTCCAGTGCTGTCGGTGTAGGAGTTCAAAGCCAGGTTTGTGGAAACGGCTGGGGGTCAGATGCTTCTTTTCTTTCTCATAGGAATGTTTTCTTTTGAGTAGGTAATATATGAACAATTTTCAAGGGTCGCATGACTCTATGGGGCGTCTGAATGGCTCAGTGAGCTGAGCATCTGACCTCAGCTCAGGTCATGATCTCATGGTTTGTGGGTTCGAGTCCCACATCGGGCTCTGTGCTGACAGCTTGGAGCCTGGAGCCTGCTTCGGGTTCTGTGTCTCCCTCTCTCTCTGTCTCCCCACACACACTCACCCACTGTCTGTCCCTTTCTCTCTCTCTCAAAAATGAACATTAAACAAAGAAATTTTTAAAAAAGCAAATGGCTCTAAAGAGTGGGCAGTTATGACCCAACCTCCCACCACCCGCACCTGGCACTGCCCAGAACCTCCCTGGTACTCAGAGTCACCTGTCTCTAGTATGAGAATGTTTCCAGGGTGGAGTCCTGCACGTGGGCGTGCTGGGCAAAATAACGTGTGCGTTTTAAATCTCGAGATGAGCCGACAAATCACCTTCCACAAATTGCATCAATTGATAGGTCAGATACTTGTAAAAGACTGCCTGCTTCTTCACGGCCACCCAGAAAATGTCCTTCTAAACCTGAATCTTTACCAATCTGATTGGGCGAGGAAAAATATTTTATTTTAATTTCAAGTCCCATTTATTTTTAATAATAATATGACTTGTTTCATGTATTAAAATTTTTGTTTCCTTTTTTAAAACTATAGTTTTGATAATTTTCCATTGTGTTGGTCTTTATTCTACTGATTTGCAGAAATTTCTTATATATGAGACCTTTGATATTAGTTGTGAATATTTTCCTTCATTTGTCACTTGACTTTGACTTTGGTTATGGTGCTTTTAACAATACGTATTTTACTTTATATAGTAAAATAATTTATTCTTGTCTTTTATGGCTTCTGAGTTTTGTTTCACAGTTATAATTGGCTTTCTTATTTTCAGAATAAAAAAATCTATTTTTACCAGCGTTCTTATTGTTTCAGATTATTTTCAAAATAGGCATATATTTCTACTTTATTTTGGCATAGAATATGGAGTTGACGTCCTGCTTCATTCTTTAGTTGCTGTCCGAACAGAACACATACTGAATATTCTGTATTTTCTCCCATCAACCAGCCTTATCAATGGCAACAAAACCCATTTTATAGATGAGAAAACTGAGGCACAGTGTTTGGAAATGTTTTGCTGAAGATTTCATCAGATTCAATTATGAACCCAGGCAGGTTGCCTGCAGAGTATGCTTCCATTTCTATTTCTCTCCTTGTGTTGTCCTTGCATTTATTTTATTTTTTCTACTTTACTAATTAGAGAGGCTTTTAAGCTTCCACATTTTTCTCCACCGAGGATGGATAGAACTGAACTAATATCTCTCATCATTGTGGAATTCCTATCTTTACCTTGGCATATACAGATTTTACTTTCTGATACCAATTGCATGTTATACAAAACAGAAAGATTTCTAACCCTTTAAGTTTTATAGAGATGGTATAATCAACTATGAATGATCACTTTGCCACATTGAATGCTTATTGCTTTCAATATGACTTTAACATTAATAGTGGAAACCTTTCTTTTATTTTTTTAAATGTTTATTCATTTTTTATAATAGTGTATTGTCAAATTAGTTTCCATCTTACACTGCGTGCTTCTCCCCACAAGTGCCCCCCAACATGACCATCACCCCCTCCCCCCTCCCCCTCCCCCCTCAGTCCATGGTTCGTCTCCAGTATTCAGTATCATTTTTGAGATACAGAGAGAGAGGCAGAGCATGAGCAGGAAACGGGCAGAGAGGGAAAGAGGGAGACGCAGAATCCGAAGCAGCTCCAGGCTCCGAGCTGTCAGCACAGAGCCCGCCGCGGGGCTCTGAAGTTGGACACTTACCCCGCTGAGCCCCCCAGGCGCCCCAGTATCTTGTTAACTGCAACTCTTCTCTCACATATTTCAGTTTTACTTGGAGTATATTTTTGTTCTATTTTGTTTCTAGTCTCAATCTTTGGCCTTTTGTGTTTCTGAAACAGTAACTTACCAATGAAACCGATACTAAGTCATTTTGCTTAGGGAAAAATTTTTCACACCACACTTTATTTTGAAGCTCATTCTTGCAAGTTTCCCAGAAAGAAGGGTTCCTGCCTGTTCCGGGCTGGATGTGGAAGCCCCACCCCTGAGAGCGGTGTTATTTGGTCGGCGTCTTTGGGAAGTGATTAGGCGTAGGTGGTAGTGAGGGTGGGGGCTTGTACTTGAACTAGTGTCTTTCCAGAAGGCAGTAGAGTTCTCTCTCTCCGCATAAGCACATACAAGAGATCACAGCATGACAGCACAGCAAGATGGCAGCCATCTACCCTCCCTGGGCACCCAATCAATCAGCACCTTGATCTTCAATTTCCAGTCTCAGCTGAGACTCATCCAATACCTATCATTTCAAAATCAGATGCAAATCAATGTTTCGACAATTCTCTCGTATCAACTTAGGTCACTAGGGACAATTTGAAGTTTGAGATGCACTTATTTCATGTGTTTATTTAGTTAACTCTTTTAGAGGTTGGAAGGGTAAGAAAGAATCATTTCTATACGAAACATAAATGACACTTGGATGCCCTGCACCTTATCACCCTGGAAGCAGGACCAAGAATCATGGGCTTCTGACATATCTTTATGGCCTGAAACACTGTCAAAGAAAATTAAAGTATTCTACATATTAGCAAACTGAAGGAATATAAATTCAACCTTTAACAGAAATGCTCAAAGATGAATACTCATTTTTAAAGAACATTAAGTTGTGTGCGAGTCTCTGTGTTAGCCAGACGGCTGCACAGCTCAAACACAAGACTGCGAACTATCATTTGAGAACGACAGAATGTAAACCTGGATCTGGACAAAAGGCGCGCGTTTTGTAAAAAGGAAAAAACATGGTTTTGGTGGTGGAAACTGATGTTTTAGCTTAAAACAAAGCAAAAATGAGAACAGCAAACGAACAAACAAGAACCACACAAAAAAATCTTTAAATGACTATGACTTTGAGGAACATCCAGTCAATATAAAATTGTCTGGAATATTCTAGACCAAAGAAAAATGAATTTAACTGAAATTTTGTTATTAAACTTATATTTTTAATTGAAGTGCACTTGACCAAAAAAATGTTACATTAGTCTTAGGTGCACAGCACAGAGATTGGACTACTTTCTATGCTAAGCTCTGCTCACTGCAAATGTGACTGCCATCCACACCGGACTGAAAATCCTTACCTTGGGAGGATTCCGTTTGGCCCCAATTTTTCATAATACAATCCAATGGTAAAGTACAAATTCGGTTCACAGACATGATCTCTCTTTAGGCCGAACCCCTTTTCTCATGCCAAGTCCCTGATTCTGGCTGACTGAGTCATGTGTTTGCAGAGTGTTTCTGGAACATGCTACCCAAGGAGCCACCTGTGGAAGCCCACCACCCCCACTTGGAGGTGAGCAGGAAATCTCTTTCTCAAGATGACAAGGAGAGCCCCCAGACACAGGGAAGAAGACAGCTAACAGCAAGGTTAGGGGTTTGGTAGGGGTTGATGCAAGTAGAGAGGCCTGGGAATGAGAGGGTTAGGGACAGGCCCCCAGTGGAGGTGTGACCCATCAGCTGAGAGGGGAAATTAAAATGAAACCACTCAATTATTCCAACAAAAAGACAGAGAGAGAGGGAAAGAAAGGCAAAGCACCAATAACAAACAAATGGCAAGACTGTATATTTAAATACAACTAATTTTAAGCACACTAAATGTAAATGATCCAAATGACAAATAACAGTTGGGGATTGGTATAAAAATGAAACTCACTGTAAATTAAAGAAAAAAAAAAGACAGCGTAAAGGAGACAAGACAGGATGTGCCACACGAACTGTAGGAAAAGTCTCTGGAGTGCCAATTGTACCACACAAAGTGGACTTCCACACGTGGGGAGTGGCTGGGATAGAGAGAGGCGTTCTGAATTGTAAACGGCTGTATCGATAAAGATAACAGAGCAAGCCTAAACGTGTAGGAACATCAGAGCTTGAAAACGATGGAAGAAAAATGGATCGACCTGAAAGAAGTAGAACAATTCTTTTATAATTATACTTGTAGCCTTCAATACTCCTTCCTGAGTTACATCTCATGTAGACAGGAAATCAGTAAGAATCTAGAAGATACGCAAAATCCAATCAACCAACTTGACCGAGTTGATATTTTTGGGAACTTAGAACACTCCGCTCACAATAGCAGAAGACACATTCTGCTCCAGAGTGTGGGGAACACTCACCACAGCAGACTGCTCCAGATTAGAGGGCTAATCTCAACAATCTTAAAAGAACTGAAATCAAACAAAGCAACTCTAATCGCAATGAAATTAAATTTGGAATAAATTACAGAATGATATATGTAAGATCCCCAAATACTTGGAAATTAAATAAACCACGCTTCTCTCTATGCCATGGGTCAAAGAAGCAAACAAAAGAAAAAGTGGAGAATATTTTTTATTAAACAGCAATGTAAAAAAAAAAACAGGCACACAAAAAACTGTGTCACACAGCTAAAGCAGTATTGAAAGGAAAATTTATAGCGTTAAAATTCTTATTTTAAAAATAAGAGATATTTCCGATCAACAATGTATGCATTTATCTTAGAAAGTAGAAAAAGAAGAGCAAATAAAATCCAAAACAAACTCAAGTAGTGGAAAAATAAAGATCAGTTCAAGAATCAATAAAATTGATAACAAAAACAATGGAGAAAATCAGTCAAACTAAAATTCGTTCCTGGGGGACAGAGATTTAATTTAGGAGGAGCTGGCATGGGGAAAGGTCCCCTCTGGGGGTCAGGAGGATGGCGGTTGGCAGTGACCCATTCTGTGATCTGCAAAGTGGCTATGGCGACAGCCCCCTGGGAATTAGTGTTTCAGCAGGTGTGGGTGGTGGAGATGCCATCAGGGTCTGTTTCTAATGTTTTGCTTAAATGGTTGCTTTAAGACTAAATCCTCTAAATATTGGCTGGTCCTAACTGTGTTAGCCTCTGATCTCAAATCAAATGAAACCAAATCAATGACAAAGTATCTGAATTTCTATCAAAGTTAGGAAAGATTTGAAATGAGAGCAGGATCTGGGGAAGGTGACAACAGGCATGTGGAGAGTAGTTCATTCATGTGAATCCAACACAGTCTCACCAGTTCAGGTTGTGTGAAGTTGTAAGCCTTCTTTTCTTCTGTTTATTGCTCTCAGAAATAATCAGAAATAGAGCAGCTGAGCATAGAGGTGGGCACAATAATGTCTACAGAGACATTATTTAGATTAGACAGAGTCTACACTCTCAGGAGTGGACACTTAGAGACTGACTCTTATGTTGAACCCATGGAATTAAAACCACTGATAAAATGAAAGATCATCACATTACAATTTCAAGTAAAAATAATAGGGACAATTGCATTCAATAAAATCTCTAGATGTATAGAAATATAGGTAGAAAAAAAAAAAACCTTGAAAGAATCCCTCAAAATGCTGAATGGATAAACCACGTCCTTGACTTAAATCTGTTCTGACTTCATCTTCAACCTTTATATTGAATTGTTTCTACATTTACATGAAAAGATTATTTAGAAATCCAGACCCACTGGGGCACCTGGGTGGCTCCATTGGTTGAAGGTCTGACTCTTGATTTTGACTCAGGTCGTGATCCTAGAGTCATGGGATCAAGCCCCACATTGGGCTTCACGTTGAGTCTGGAACCTGAGATTCTCTCTCTTTCTTCTTCTTACCCCCACTCACACATGCTCTCACTCTCTAAGAAAGAGAGAAAAAGAAAGAAAGAAAGAAAGAAAGAAAGAAAGAAAGAAAGAAAGAAAGAAAGAAAGAAAGAAAGAAAGAAAGAAAGAAAAAGGAGGGAGGGAGGGGGGAGGGAGAAAGGAAGGAAGAGAAAGGAGGGATGGAGGGAGGAAGAAAGGGAGGAAGGAAAGAAAAGAGAAATCCAGTCCCACTAAAATAATACTGAAGCCAGTGAAGAAACCAAGTGAGGGACACCTGGTGGCTCAGTCGGTTAAGCGTCTGACTTCAGCTCAGATCATGATCTCACGGTTCGTGGGTTTGAGCCCCTTGTCAGGCTCTGTGCTGACAGCTCAGAGCCTGGAGCCTGCTTCAGATTCTGTATCTCCTTCTCTCTCTGACCCTCCTCTGCTCACGCTGTCTCTCTCTGTCTCTCAAAAATATATAAAAACATTAAAAAAAATTTAAAAAAACAAGTGAAAAAAGTTACCTGTCCATCAAAGATACATTTATACTTGTGATTGTTGAGTGTTTACGTGTAGGTTTATTACTGTTTCACTGCAAGAATACACGTAACACTAGCAAATCAAGCTTAGGACGGAAAGCTGAGTCATTGAAGGCGCGCACCTGAGCGTCTCTGACGGGCCTGTCAAGTTCCGTAGAGGAAGCAGGGTTTCAGAAAGTGATGAGGACACAGACACTTTCATCTGCAGGTTATAAGGTATTTTCTGCAGTGTGAGAACAGCTTCCCCAGCCCAGGCGGCCACCTTTCCCCCCACCTTGCCGGGAAGCCGGAGCTGGTGGGCTGGAGCTGAGAAGTGAGTGCTGACAGCCAGCTCTCAGCTCCAGGGCTGTGTTTATTTTTTTATTTTTTATATTTTTTTAATATAACACAGTTTATTTTTTTAACATATGCAATTATTTTCCGTCATTTACAATACAGTAGTTACAATGATACTCCAAACAGAAAAGCAAAGTAAAAAATCAAAACCCCCACTTCTATTTCATGTAATTAGACTTATACAGAAATTAGAAGGTTAGGTACCTACTAGTTAATCACCTAATTTCACAGTTATCTGAAGTGGCAATTGTGATATAGCAGCTTATCTATGATACATTCAAAATACATGATACAATTTATTACTTGCCTATAAGCTAAAACACAGCCTGCTTAATACCTTTCCTTAAATTCCACCTCTATACTACAGTATACTTGAGGTCCATGCAGAAAAGTAGCTACCTTTTATATAGGAAATGGATGATTAAGTCTTTGGTGCTGTAAAAGCAACTTCATT
>PISW01009325.1:0-62176 GCA_004023785.1 Mungos mungo | reverse complement strand
AGAACAAGGGATGTGATATTACGCTGACTAAAGTGTGACATTCTGTTCTGTTGACATATATTTAGAGAAAATAACAGACAAGGTGATTTGAGGAGTGACTACAGATAAGGTTTCTGAAAAATGTGTCATAAAAATAAATGGATGAGTAAATAAGATTGTTTCTATTAGAAAAAAATTAATTCTGGAAAACATGAAAATTCAAATATTGAAAAATAATCAGGTGATGAATAAAAGATGTATATTCCAGAAAGCTGAGTTGGAATAAATGTATGAAGTTTTAAAGAGATCGATTTAATCTTAATGGAAATAAAGAATCTTCTAAAAAGAAAGCTTTTTAAAATTTTAATTGGCTTATTTTGAAACTTCAGGACTAGCGTCTATCTGATATTCTATGTCTTTAATAATCAAGTGAATAATATCTTAAAATTACTTTGATACTCAAATCATAATATCTACATCACTATATTGATGTAATATGATCAAAATTAAATATGCAAACCATATCTAGATTCAAAATTTGTTTGCCTTGACTTTTTTCTTTAGAACCAATTTGAAATTTTTAATTACAGTAATTGGTACAATAAGTAAATCAACAAACATTTTTCTCATTTCTGTAAAGTGAAGGATGTTGCAGTCTAACTACATTGAATGAACATTGATTTGGTAAGCCAGAGAGGCAGTAAGTAGCCAAAAGTGGTGAGCTAAGCTAAAAAACGATCAGTTGTGCAAATGTTGAAAACAAAACAAAACATAACTCTGGAAGACCAATGAAAGTAGAAAGAAGTAAGAAAAATCAGTCCTTAGACACCCACTCAAAAGCACAGGGCTTGGCCTGAAATGCCAGAGATATTTCTCAGAGAAGAAAACTTTGTATTAGATCTTTCCACCTAATTATCTCACAGCAGCTCAAGGTTTCTCTTGTTCATCACAGCCCATATGATCTCATCTAGTCTTTTTTTATTATTGTTTGAGAGAGAGATAGAAGGAGAGGGAGAGGGAGAGGGAGAGGGAGAGGGAGAGAGAGAGAGAGAGAGAGAGAGAGAGAGAGAGAGAGAGAGAGAGAGAGAGAGAATCTTAAGCAGGATTCATGCTCAGCAAGGAGCCTGACTCAGCATGGGCTTGATCCCATGACCCGGGCGTCACAAACTAAGGTGAAATTAAAAGACTGACACTCAACCACTGAGCCACCCAGATGCCCTCATCTAATCTTAAAGAAAGTACACCCATTAAAGATAGAAGGAAGGTTTCTTTTATGGACCAAGCCTTTCTCAGGTCTCCCTAAAGAGGACTATTTACCTCTGCACAGTAAATGAGAGATTTTCTTGAGGGTAAGTGGAAACTATCACTCTGAGTTCCCTAAGATTATTTCTATGACTGGCTTCCTGCAGTAGACTTCAGTGGAGACTCAAGTCATTGAGAAATTTCTTTAGAAGAAATATCAAAAAAATAATAGGCTTACAGTAGAAGCATTGCTTTTCTGTAAGTCATAATCTGAAGCTTTTTAGCTACCACCATCACTGTAGTATCATCAAACACTCCTACCATTATCTGTTCAAGCCTGGTGTTCTATCCTATTAGACACTGGCCTCAACTGCTCTATTTCACTGCCACCTTCTCAGTTGAATCTGTACTACTGTCTATATGTCGGCTACTGTACTATCTGCTAGAAACTTACTGACTCTGACACCAGAGAAGGGAAAAGGCTGACTTCTGAGTTTCCCCTGCAATTAGACTCATATATAGACTTCCTGACTACCACCAGACATTTTTTTTAATACAGATGTCTTACCAAAAAGGAACTATGGTCCCAGCAGACTGATCCTCTTATTGATGTTGCAGAAACAGAGCAATGTTGGATTTCACAAAACATAACTTTTTAGTATGTTCTTATTTTAATTTGGTTCCATGAAAAGAAAAATAGCCAAGAGAAATGAGATGAAAACAAGTAAGTCATTTTTAAAAACACACAGATTATTTCTGTTCTCAAGAATCAAGATACATAAGGCACACAGTACTATAAATCAGGGAGAATCACACATGTTGAGAAACTCAGTAGGACCTTACTATTTATTTATTTATTTATTTATTTTGAGAGAGAGAGAGGGAGAGAGAGACACACACAGAGACAGAGACGGAGACAGAGAATCCCAAGCAGGGATCCAGTTAGCACAGAGTCTGACATGGAGCTCCATCTCCTGAACCATGAGATCATGACCTGAGCCAAAATCAAGTCAGCCACTCAACCAACTGAGCCACCCAGGTGCCTCAGTAAGGCCTTACTTTATGGATGAATTCTGTCTCTACTGTCATTCAAATCTCACTGATCCTTGAGCAAGGACAGAATTGACAAGAAAACTACAATTTGGCCTCACTATGTTCTACCTTACGGAAGTTTGTGGAAGTATTAAAGGGAAGAAACAGAAATTATGGCTTTAGACAAATCTAAAGAAGATTAGATCAGTGTCAAGATAAAAAGTGCTAAATTTTGAGAGTTGTTTTTCAAGCCTAACCTCTGAACATGTTGAAGTTTGTTTTTTAACAGCACAACTAGTTACTAACCAGATTTAGGAATACATACCAGGGAATTAAGGGCCCCTTCTAATTGACAGTTTATTATGAATTAAGTATCATTCACCTTTAATCCCAAAGGATTCCTCACACCTGGGCAATCACCCAAGTCTTATTAAAGGCCACGTCTCAATTTAGCTAAGTTATATGTTATATGTAATGAAAACTAGCAGCCCACCAAATAGCTTTACTTCATAAACATATCTAACAAGTGAAGGAAGGAATTTTTGTTTTTTATGACCCAAAGTTTCCACTCAGTGTCTCAGACAAGGCTCCTTCAACACGTATGAAGGATGACTAGGAAGGAGACTCATAAAGAGTGGTATAATATCAGAGTAAGTTTTTCCTTCTCGAGCAACAATATTCAGGTCACATGCTTGTGAAAAGCATGTATTTTGGAAAATTTTTCTCCTGCTTTTCTCTTAACCTGCACCAAACAAAATATAAATTTGCTATAAACAGGGTAACTAAGCAGTATGATATATAACAATGACAGACATGATTTTTTTCAATACATTATATCATTGATATCCATGTTCTTAAACTAAATTCAGCCCAGACTACCCTCCTTTTTTAAACTCATATTTAACAGAGCATCAGGAAAAGTTCTGAGGACAAAAATGGTACATGTCCTAGAACTGGCAATTTTAAAAATCAGTAATATAACATTATCAGAACACAAATGTGGTGTATATACCGTGGGACATGGCTCTTCCTATAAAAGTTGAGAAGGACAGGGATAACAGTGATGAGACCACTCTGCTAATGGTCACATTGTGATGGCTACTTTAAAACAAAATAATAAGAATTTTAAATGGTAAAAAAAATTAACATAGACTCTCAGGAAAAACACAAAATATAAGCCATGTTCAGTTGCTGGAATTTTCATGGAAATAATTTTCTTTTCACAAACACTGTACAAGAATAGAGAATTTGCACATAGTAGGCAAGTCCCAGGAAAGTTGAAAGGATCTTTCTACATGGCAGAAAAAAGGAAAGGATTAAAAAACTATCGTCTCTTAGGTAAGTCATTGTTGTTTTAAGGATTAACTGATATTACATATGTAAAACACATAATTACAGATACAAAAATAATAGGAATTTAATAATTCCCCTTAACATATTCAACTTAAAATAACATATATTTAAGCTGTGTCTTTTTCATAGCTTTACAGGAAAAATAAAGAACCTTCAAATTTCGGATAACATATGTAACACAAGCCCTCAAATGTTTCTCCTAGCAAAGCAAATTCTAATCATGTAATGTGTTTACAGTAACTGTGCTGATATGTGACTTGTTTTTTAACATTGTTGATCTGAGTTCCAAGCTCCTGTGTCCAATGAAGTGGTTTGTTTCAATCCTAGAGCCTCCAAATGTGTAAAACAACAGGGGGGCTTAATACATGATTTTGAATGTGAAAACAAGAAAGAAAGAAAAGGCATACATCATCTCAGGTTTATTGTTGAGGTTAAAATCTATAGCCAACTTTAGAGCATCTCATCAACTGTAAATAAAATCTCAGAGAAAATTCAATGGGACCCTGGAAGGGCAATCATTTCCAAAGAATTTTAGGAGAACAGAATAACAATTTTAGTTGACAGTTTCTTTTATTTCAGAAACTAAGTTCTTAAGCAGTATATGCAAGACATTGTGAAGAATTACTTTATTCCATGTCATTTTATATTTTAGCTGAGTAAATCTTTTATTTGTCACATGAGACAATATACAGTAGTCTGAAAAAAATCAAAGCTAGATTTTCAACAATAACATCGTCATTCCAGTAGAATGATCTTTTGATATAAATCCTTTGACAAATCCTTCCTGTTTTTTAAAAATCAATCACTCATTTTAAATGAAGTAAGCAAAGTATTCATAAAACCAGGTATAGTTTACCAACCAAACATTTATTATGATACATTTCAGATTCAGGTTTATATGCTAAACTATATTACTCCACCTTAGAAATACCAAACTTTATTTGAAGTTACAATGACTTCAAGATATAGTGGAGGAGCAAGTATGAAATGGCTTGCCAAACTGTCCTCCATAAATAAAAGAATATTTTTGAAAACACTTGAGTCACACTGAAGTTTCAAGGAGAAGGATCATAAAGGAAGAAGATATGATGAGTTTTTCATCCTGGTAAACTCCATCTGCTAAGGCCTGAAGGAAAGGAAATTGACTTGGAAATTGACATGAGAGATTTGGAGATACAAGAAAGAATTTCCTAGCAGTAAACATCATAAAATCATTGAATTGTTACTATGGGTCACTACTGTACCCTTTCATACTTCATCAGAATTTATATATCAAATCATATCTGGCTTGATATTAGTATTATTTTACAGGAAAAAATTAAGATTATTTTTTATGAATATTTACAGCATCCTTGCAACAAATTTAAGAAAATATTATAAAGTCACTTTCACTCAGTAAACAAAATGTGGTGATTCTTCCTCTAGTTGAGTTATACCCTCCCTCTGAGTCCTGTAGCATGGTATACACTTCTTTATCACTACCTTTACCAGATTATCTAATGATTGACTTAATTATTTGCCTGGCTGCTCCACTAGACTACAAGATTTTTAAAGTGCACAACTGCATCTTATTTGTTTTTTATCCCCAGTGTTTGTGATCTACTACAGATTCAATAGTTATTGAGCTAAGAATGTAAGTTTAAAGGTATAAATGGGGGGAAAATGTACCTATCATCCAAACATCTGTAGCAAAATGAAAAAAATTAAATAATCCAATGAAAAATAAATGCCGAAAGATATATCTGGATTTTTATAATAAATATTTTATAACAGAAGAGAGCTCAAAATTCAGTGATTTTATTTACACCTCAATCTAGGACATAACAATGCTCTTCCTCTAGGGGAAAAAAAAGCAAAAAGGAAAGTGACTACCTCCATCCAGTATATATGAAAACATACAGACATATTTCATGAAAACTGTTGTACATAAGGGGAAAATATTTTTTAAACCCACAGAAGAAATAGAGGTTTTCTTTAAAGCTGGACAAGACTTTAGATAACTTCAGGTTCTCATTTTAAAGTTTAGTAAGGGGCACCTGGTGGCTCAGTCGGTTAAGCGTCTGACTTCAGCTCAGGTCATGATCTCACAGTTTGTGGGTTCCAGCCCCATGTCAGGCTCTGTGCTGACAGTTCAGAGCCTGGAGCCTGCTTTGGATTCTGTGTCTCCCTCTCTCTCTGCCCCTCCTCTGCTTGTTTTCTCTCTCTCTCTCTCTCTCTCTCTTCTCTCTCTCTCTCTCTCTCTCTCTCTCTCAAAAATAAATAAAAACATTGAAAAAATAAAAAAATAAAGTTGAGTAAAGACATTGAGAAACATTAAGAAGCATTACAGATAAACCTGTGTGCAAATCTCAGCTCTACAGAACTATAAATCTGGTGAGATTATTACATTTTCAATTTAATTAATCATTGTGATTCTTTAAAACTAAAGTGGAATTAAAAATATCTTACAGGATGTTGTAAGGGTTGAAATGAAAGTACATACCAAAAGAAAAAAAATAAAGAAAGAAAAAGAAAATACATACCAGATCCATAGTAGAAGCTTAATACATGTTACTTTATAAAGGGAAATAACATATTATAAAAGAAAGAAATTCAATGTCAGTATAGCCTGAAGCTTGGCTATTTATTAGTATTGGTATTGAATCTCTGCAAACTAATCTCTTTGAATCTCAATGTCCTCATCTATAAAATGAAAATAATCAAATTTACTGGAGTAGGTTGAATACAGCCACCCAACTATATCAAGTCCTAATGCCTAGAGCATGTAAAGGTCACCTTATTTGAGGAAATAGTTTTTTATATGTAATTAAGATCTTGAGATGACTACCTGGATTATCTTTATCTGAGTGGGTCTTAAATGTCATCATGAATGTGTTAATAAAATAGAGCAGAGGGAAATTCCATATGGACAGAGAAGAAGACAAACAGAAGAGGAGAACACAGTGAGAAGATGGAGGTAGACATTGGAGTGATGCAGTCAAAAGCCAAAGAATGTCTGAAAGTCACCAAAAGCTGGAAGAGCAAGGAACAGAATCTCTCCTAAAGCCTCCAGAGGGACATGGCATTCCTGAAATTTTGATTTCAGACTTCTGATTTTGAGATTTAAGACAGAATAAATTTTTGTTGTTTTAAACCACAAAGTTTCTTGTAATATTTTAAGGTAGTCACAGGAAACTAACAGGTTTACCCTAAATGATTTTTATGTATGCAAGTATAAGCTCATCAAGTTGGGAAAGGAGCTGCAAACACATTCCACCCATATCTAGAGTGCAAAAAATTCAAAGTGATTCTAAATTAGAGTGAGTGCCAAAGAGTCAGATATTTGAGTGAGCAGAGTCTAACATGGAGTTCTAGAACTCCACATGCTGATAAAGAAAGTCATCTACAGGAAAACCAAGGACCATCAGGAATAGACAGTGGAGAAGTTTATCTAAGTGACCACAAGGGGCAGAGGAATGATATTTCATTGTTTCTCTGAAGCCTTCCCATTGGGTTGTTGCAGAGATAGGCTACATTCATTTCTGAGGAGCCAAAGACTAACAACTAAGGACATAACTATTTTGCTGATGTCCCTATATGAGTATTTGTTCCAAAAAATGTCATCAATAAATATCATAAATATTTGTATAGTTACTACTGTTGTTATTATTATATTATTCATAAAGTGTTGAACAGCAGGTTAGTAGAGGAGGAAAAAAGAGAAAAGCTCTTCTATCCAAACTCTGTGCTCTCCATTTTGTCATGTTTCCATCAATTATTCTTCTTAGTTTTCATACAATTTATGATGTGGCTTTAATCTACTTTTATAATCTTATTTCCTGCCACTCTTCAACAGCCACACATACCTATGCTCTAGTCTATCTCTTACCCAAACAGCTTATGAATTTTAAAACATTCAGGTTTGGCCATTTGTAGGAAAGTGGATGGACCTCGAGGGTGTCATGCTAAGCGAAATAAGTCAGGCAGAGAAGGACAGATACCATATGTTTGCACTCATAGGTCTAACAGGAGAACAGGAGAACAGGAGAAACCTAATGGAGGACCAGGGGAAGAGGAAGAGGGAAGGAGAGTTGGGGAGAGAGAGGGACGCAAAACTTGAGAGACTATTGAATACTGAAAACGAACTGAGGGTTGAAGGGGGAGGGGGGAAAAGAGGTGGTGGTGATGGAGGAGGGCACTTGTGGGGAAGAGCACTGGGTGTTGTATGGAAACTAATTTGATAATAAACTACTTTAAAAAAAAACATTCAGGTTTGTAGTCAAGCTTTTAACTGCTTCCTCTACTTGAAGTACTCTGTCTTCCTAATTCTCTACTGAGTTAATTTTTTTCTCATCCTACAAGGTCCAGTGACCCTAAGAGATCTTCCAGTTTAATTGATAGAATGCAATCATTTCCTCCTCTGTACATGTATTATAGCTTGGTCATTCAACCAGTGGGGGGTTTTTTAAATTAATAAATTATTTTTATTTTTATTTTTGAGAGAGATCTAGAAAGAGAGAGAGAGAGAGAGAGAGAGAGAGAGAGAGAGAGAGAGAGAGAATGCAAGTGGGGGAGGGGCAGAGAGAGAGGGAGAGAGAGAGAATCCCAACCAGACTCCACGCTTACAGTGCAGATCCCAATGTGGGGCAAGAACTCAAGAACTGTGAGATCATGAGATCATGACCTGAGCAGAATCGAGTCTGAAGCTTAACCAACTGAGCCACTCAGGCATCCCTCAACCAGCGTTTATTGCATGTCATTTAGGTGCTGTTTTGTTGTTTCCTTTAAGGCTACATTGTACAATCACCGGTTTCTTGTCCCTATTAGAATAAGCTCCTCAATGATAGGAATGCTTCTATTCATTTTACATTCCAGAGCAACTAGATAAAATGAATTACTAAGGACTGAATGAGTGTTTGTGTAGAGCAGACATTTTAAATATTGTTTTCTAAATTCATCTAGAGCTTCAGACATGGATGCTAGGCATGAAGCTCTATACTAGATACAGGGGCAAAAAAAGAATTATTTTATTTCATAGACACAAGAAGACATAGGAGTAGTATAATTATCAGACAACAAAATTATATTCAATACAAAGAGGTACCAGAATTTTCCAACTGAGGAAATTTCCAAGACAAAACAAGCCTCTTTGTTGTTTTAAGACATAGAAGTGCAACCATCTAATAAATGAATGGCACTTCTATACTATTATAGAACTAAATTAGGTTAACAGAGCTAACCTAAGTATCAAGGAGAGTGCTCATAGAGACAACAGTTAAATATTTTACTTTATTATCAACATATTTTGGGAGCAGTGGAATGAGCAGAGTAAGGCTATACCAGTCACAAACAGGAAACAATAAGTCTGGGTTTGAGAGCCATTTATTTGTGTTGATGTGCCTACCTGCAACTGAATAACCAAGTACAACCAAGGATGCCTGAGAAAAGAGTCTGGGTAGAATCTGTCTGTACAAATGATTTATACAGGTCTGCAACGCTGGGATTAAGAGGTATGCTATTGCTCAAGCCTGAAGCCTACTGTAGGGAGCTCCAGAAGCTCATTGACCCTTAACCTCAAATTTTAGTTGCCCAGGTCAAGTTTATGACGGTGAATGCAATAAAATGTAAGGTTTTTCAAGACTTAAAAAAAAATGAGGAAATTTAGTCAGGCTTGGAAAGTAACAATAGAAACAGACACCTATTATAGAAGGAAGTACTGCAGAAAAAAAAATCCTGCAGCATGGATTTCAATTTTTCCGCAAGGTTTTATTCCTAAAAGTCAGGCTGCCCATTTAGTGTTGAGGTCAATCTCAGAAGGAAACAGTTGAAAACTCCTAAAATAATACACATAAAAATAAAACAGGGGAAACAGGGAAATTCATGACTATAGAGGAATACCTTAACATCACTAATATTCTAGAAAAAAAAATAGTAATAGTTGGGGTGTCTGGGTGGCTCAGCTGGATAAGCATCCAATTCTTGATTTCAGCTCAGGTCATAATCTCAGTCATGACATCTAGCCCCACATTGGGCTCCATGTGGAGTGTGAAGCCTGGTTAAGATTCTCTCTCTCTCTCTCTCTCTCTCTCTCTCTCTCTCTCTCTCTCTCTCTCTTGCTCTCTCTCTCTCCCTCCCACCCTCTGTCTTTCTCTCTCTCTCTCAAAAATAGTAATAATGTATAGATTCTTATGTAATCTTCATTTTGTAATAACAAGTCATATGTAAATATATAAGATTTTATAGGCATTTTTCATTCAAATTTATCCAGAAAACATAATAACTAATCTTACTTTAAATTATTCTTCAATCATAGCAATTTGTTTCAATCATTTCCTTCTAAAAATGGCAATGTACTCTTATGGTAGTTAAAAGCAGAAATAAAATCTGGCATATAGGTTTCATTCCTCTTTCTACCACCTACTAACTAGGTGACCTTGGGCAAATAACTAAATCTTTTGAGTTTCGGGTTCATTTGAAAATGAAAATAATAATTCCTAAATTGAAGACTTATTTGAGAGTTAATTAGCATATCTGACACTCTTAGTATATCTGGCACATGGTAGGAACCTGATGAAAGATAGTACTTATATTATCAATAACTTACTGAGTTAATTATGGCAAAACTAGCTGTAGTAACTAATAAGTCCCCAAATTCAGTGAATTAACATATGGAAGCTTATTTCTTATTATCCAATGCAGGTGTCCCTTGTTGGAGGGTGAATTTTCTCACTTTGATAACTTAGGGACACAAGCTGTTTGCATTTTATTGTCCACTTATTTCTTAGGGTTCATGAGTCTTTTTCTCCAATCCAACAAAAAGGGAAATAGACTGGAAGGCATCAGCTACTATTTTAAAAGCCCAATTTGATAGTAATAAATACACTTCCAAACATATTCCATCAGTTAAAGCTAATTCAAACGACTCATCTAGATGTAAGAGAGTTGAGCAATGTAGTTCCTAGTAGATTCACTTTCTTCTAGTGGTAATTCAACAGTATAAAAGAGAGAACACAGATTATATGTGAACATCTTATGTACTCTTCCTCCCCCGCAGGACACACTCACTCCCACCTTAGGCTGTCCAGTCACAGTATCCAGCTAAAAATTTAGGAGCTCTAAAAAATAATAATAATTAGAAGCTCTGAGAGTGACACAGTCCTCTCCATCAGACCCATATGTGGCAAATTTTAGTCTGGGGATGGATCAACTAAAAGGCAAGTTGTCTTTCTTCCACCCCTGACATTCAACATACAGTATTGTAGTAGGGACAGGATAATCACCATAAAAAATCTCCAACGAGACAAGGGAAAAATGGGAAAGACATAGTCTTCTTGGTACATAGTAATAATGAAGTCCTGTCATACAGGCATTGTGATAACCCATACCCTGAATGACAGAAGCTCTCTGATTAGACTCTGGCTCAAGATTCCCTGCCAATACAATTCTTTCAAAGTTAGTAGGTTTCCAATTTGTTTACTTCAAGGAATTCCATGTGTCAATAATGACAGTCCAAGTTCTTTTGCCTTTACTAAAATGTGGAGCCCAACTGTATAACTGAAATCTTAATGGATTTTATCAACCATTTCTCATCCAATTGAGAGACTTAAGGTGCAGAGACTTAAG
This sequence comes from Mungos mungo, assembly GCA_004023785.1. Taxonomy (NCBI): domain Eukaryota; kingdom Metazoa; phylum Chordata; class Mammalia; order Carnivora; family Herpestidae; genus Mungos; species Mungos mungo. Next base: position 50,968 of record PISW01009325.1, on the reverse strand, counting down.
CTTTCCCAAACCTTATGAAGTCAGAGATTTCTGGATTTTATCTATTCCCTTTTATTTATGCTCTTAAAACCAGTCAAGTTTTGTCTGAATTTATCTCTTTCTGGTAATATCTTGTAAAATTCAGAAAATAACAACAAACACAAACTGCAATATTCTGTCTTCCAACTTTTGGACCTAGAGACATAGGCTTGGAAGGCATATATTCCACCTAGAAGGTAACAGTTTTATCACAAGCTTTACCATTGCAAAACATGCATATCTCCATTATGCTGACCCCTAACATCTGTTTTATCACCATGCAATATTTAGGTCAATGTTATATATACATATATAAGCAGCAACCCAACTTCCAGTATTAATTTGGTTAGGTAACACTGGTCATTATAATAAAAATATTTTTCATTGACAATAGATGTTGATTTCTTATTCATAATATTCCTGTTCCTGTGCGATGATAAATCTGTGTCCTAGTCTAATCAATCAAGTGGTTCTGCTAGCAAGCAAACAAACATAATATGGAGATGCTGTATCATCTCCTTTGAAACAAGACCCAGGTAGGCAGTCACAATTTACTCTCACATTCCAGTGGACAGAATTAATTAAATGGTCATATGTGGATAAACCGTACACATGAATTATCGTCCCTGGCTGGGCTATCCTTTGGAAAGGGTAGAATGTATTTGGGGGGATCAACTAGCTTTCTCTTTCACAAATACCTAATTAATAGCATTAATCTTATTATAGAATAACTGAACATGATAAAAGAGCAGGAAGTAGGTTATTAGAGTTCTAATGGTGTTGAGTAAAGTTCATAGTTCTAATCCATGACCAAAACTAAAATACTTCTAATTTCCCTATGAAAGCAATTAATTTCCCTTTTAAATGTGGTTGGGCCACTTCTGACTTAGATTAATGCTCACATTTTATTTGAGTTAAGCATATCAAACATAGCAGGCAAGATTGCAGATTTATCTTTTCATTTAAGAATATTGATTAAGTGGCCTGCTACTATGTACCAGGCACTATTCTAGGAGCTTGAAACCCATCAGTGAACAAAACAGACAAAGATCCCTGCATTTGTAAATGTTATAACCATAAAGATGTTCAATGTCCTACAAATAGTGTGAATTCTATAAACACAATGCTGGTTTTTAAGGCAGTATGTTTGCACAACCAGGGTCAGCCAGTCTGTATTCTGCCCTTCAGTAGAACCGGACCCTTGAATAAGACATGCCACCTCCCCAAAACTCATCTTCATCTGTAAAACTGAAACAATAAGTGTTTCTTCCTTACTTTACAGAGCTGTTTCAAGGGTCAAAAGTGACATTATATGTAGAAAGTCACTGAACATTCAGGTGTGTTAAAAAATGGTTATGAATTACCTTGGACCACCCAGATTTGAAAAATGGAAAGATACCTAATTCAAGGCAATGATTATAAATCTGTCCATAATTTCGATTTTACTTTTTCTAATCTCTCTCAGTCATTCTATCAGAATTCCTGTCAGCACCCACCTCAACATATATTAGCATCTGGCTACATTTTACCATGCTTATCACCTAAATCTTGCTTTAAGTAATCATTATTTCTCACCAGGCTAATTTTGATGAACATCTAACAAGTCTTCCTGCCTCAACTCGTATAGTCACTGTACTCACAGCAGGCATTGTGATTTCATCTGCTGTTGGTTAGAGTTCATCATGAATTTTCTCCAAAAGGGCATATTTTCCTAAGACGTGGTACATAAATAACATCTTCTCTGCATCCTTTCACATCCTCAAAGCTTCATTGGCTATACCTTCAAAATCAGTGCAGAATCCTACCATTTTCCTCTGCCTCTACTGCTAACATCCTGGCCCAGAGCCCTATCATCTCTACCACAAATTATTGTGATAGCCCCTATTTGGGTATCTTGATTTATTTTGCTATAAGATCTGTTCTCTGCAAAGCAAAGAATTAGATGAAGCCATTCATCTGCTCAGAATCCTTCAATAATTCCAGCTCATTCCAAATAAACTAAGGTCCTACTGATGTCCTTCAAGGTATCTGGGATCTTACCTCCAACTCCTCTCTGGCCTAATTTTATTTAGTCTTCCCTTTTGCTCAGTCTAATCCTATTTAAGACTCTAATTTTTCTAGAACACAAGCTCAGGTGTTCCCTCGCTGCTGCTTCCTTCCGAAATCTTGGGGATTTCTAGGTTTTCTCTCTCACTCTGCCTAGAGATAGAGGGGAGCCTTTCCTGGCCAAATCCATAGGAAAGAACATTTGCTTTGAATTATCATCACTACCTCCTTATTCTGGTTTCTATTATTCATAGTACTTATCCTTATTACACATATCTTGTATTATTTCCATCTTCTATCGATAATAACTACAAAAGAGCAGGGATTTTTGTCAGTCTTGTTCATTTACTAGAATGGTATCTAACATATATAGTAGGTGCTCAATAAATAATTTTAAATAAATAAATGGTCTCTGAGAATATAAATTTTTATTCATATTATTCTATTTAATAAAGTAAGTATTCTAAATTAAAGGAGAATGATGTCCCTCCCTAGGATTTCAGTAAAACTATTTTATCTTAATTTAATAAAAATGTAGCCTATAAATATTTTATTTTTTCCTGAATAAACCACAATATAGTTTATCATAATCATGGTACCTAATGTGTGTTATTATTAGTATATAACTATCTTGATATATGACCATTACAAAACTGATTTTTCACTCACATCCAAATGTATAAGACATCTTGATTTACATTATTAGTTTCATCATCTCAACTAAAAGCTCATGAATGCAGATAGAACTGTACATGTGTGCATGCAATTTTATTTATCTATAAATGATACATAGAGATTATATATTTATAAATCTTTCTGTCTCTCTCTTCTTGGATTTCTATTTCTGTAGTGGTATAGTAAGGAAGAAGAAAATATGCTTCTCTGTTAAAATACAGATCTCAAAAACCTTAAAGTCACAGTATAAATTCTATATATTCCAGGAGAGGCAGTATTTCATTAACATATATTTTTCAAAGGTCATTTTTCCTCTCAGAATTTAGTAATTAATTGTTATTGTTTCTTTATCAGTGTCTTATAATTACAGGAAAGTCCTCACAAGATTTTGCCTAATCTAGTTATTCCTATAATTAAATTTGCTGTTGAAATTCTTGAGTTTTTGCTATCAGTTACCAAATAGAGTATATAGTACATTCCAATAATCCAAGATCAGCAAGCAAACAAAACTAATTTTAAGATAATTACTGTTATCTTCCAAAACAGAAAAGTGTAAGAATGTATAACAGATTAGCTCCCAAAATAAACTTTTCATGTCAGAAACCTGGACATTGCATGCCTTTTTTTCTTTAGGTTTATTTGCGAGACAGAAAGGGGGTGTATGTGAGTGGGGGAAGAACAGAGGGAGTGGAGAGAGAGAATCTCAAGCAGGCTCCATGCTGTCGATGTGGAGCCCAAGATGGGGCTTGATCTCATGAACCATCAGGTCATGACCTGAGCAGAAATCAAGAATCCCACGCTCAACTGACTAAGCCATCCAGGCACCCCATGGGCTTTTCATGTTTAAAAAAACAAAAACAAAAAACCTGACATTGCTAGATCCCCAGAAGACACTGCTTTAACAGTGCTGGACTTCTGGTTCTGGGAGTCACATTGACTCAAATGTTATGAGATCATTAAAAGCACTATTTGAGGAATGAGACCACTCATAGGTTCTAGATTATAGATAGCTGTCCTCTGGAACATTATTTTAAAATTTAGAAAAGTTGAGAAATATTTCATTCCCTAATAAAAACTAAACAAAACAAAAATCTTATGAGAAAATGGAATGGAAAAAACCCTTTATATTTGTCTAAGTAATTTGATTACTTTGGAACTCATGCTGTAAAAAAAAAGTAATAAAATCATTAAAGGTACAGCTGTTCTGGCCATACACTTCTTAGACTAGATTCCTACAAGCTGGATCTTAAAAAGAAAAAGAAAATCTGTTGACCATGTCTCCTACTTCCTTCCATCCCCTTTGATGTTGGTCCTCTCTGTGTGTTTACCTGTGGGTTCAGCACATCATTTTCCCCTTTCATCCCATTCAAAATCACTTCTAATGGATTTTGCAGCATGACAAATTGAAAATGCTTCTACTTTTTTTCTAGTCTCAACTCCTCCTGATGTCATTTCTTCCTAATCTCAGTAACTTTAGCAATCTAAAATATTCTTCCTGGGGGTGCCCTGGATGGTTCAGTTGGTTAAGCATCAGACTTTGGTCTAGGTCATGATCTTGCCATTCCTGAGTTCAAGCCCCACTCAGGCTCTGTGCTGACAGCTCAGAGCTTGGAGCCTGTTTCAGATTCTGTGTCTCCTTCTCTTTCTCTGCCTTTCCCCTATTCACACTCTTTCTCTCTCAAAAATTAAGTAAACATATAAAAAAATAAAAACAAAATATTTTTGCTGGTATGGTTTCTTCAACATTGACTCCATCTCCTTCACTGGTCTATATATATACATTCAGCTGACTGCAGTATTCCCTGTGATTTCCAAGACAGAAGGTACAAGAAAGCCACATCAAAGGAGCTTTCATATAATTTAAAACACTTCTCTTTTAATATATCTAATTCACTCATGTATTCACTTAATAAATGACCCTTCTATTTATTGGGTTCTATATATGGCACTATGAGGCATATAAACTCATGGAAGATAGTCTCTCCACATCAGAGTTTATATAGGAAAGTAAAATGCTCAGAATCTACTAAAAGGCAGTGTCAGGTAAGTGTTATAAAATGGTACAAGCTAATTCTTAAAAAGATACAAAAGAGCATTTACTTCCAGCTGTGATGACTATGGACAATACCAAAGAAGAGACAAACTTCTAGTTAAGTCTTAAAGGAGGACTAGAATTTTAACAGAGGGCATCTTAATAGCTTTGAGATAGGTGTGAACCAGAGAGAAGAGGTGAGAAGTCTCCAATTTAAGTGTCCAAAGAAGGATAACTAATTCACAATGATTCATACCTGCTTCATAATCTGTGGTGATCCAATATAAGATATGACCAGAGTAAAGCAATTGGCAAAACGTCAGGCAAATAGGTTGGGGTTAGACATAGGACAGTGGTGTTCAAACACTTTTATTCACAAATTCTAAAAGAATTTTGAAAGCTAGATACTCCCTCACATAGTTTGAGATTAATATGTAAATACAGTAGTCATTATAAGTTTAAATAGTTGCAAAAAATACAACTTTTAGATAACAATATATTGGCTTTTAAAATAACGTTATTCCAACACTCTTTTAAATATATCCAATAGAACCTGAATGGTACTTTGACATATACAAATATCATCCATTTAAATAAATATGGATAATCTCTGCCTTCAATTTTATATTATTAATATTTTTGTCTTGAACTTATATCGATTCCACTTTCATGACATAACTTTACGTCATATATTTGTATGCTTAAAAGTCTCTTATTGCTATAACCCCTTTCTGATACTGTGTGTGTGTGTGTGTGTGTGTGTGTGTGTGTGTGTGTATCAATAGAAAACAATGGCATTTACTTCTCTTGTCCTTCAAGTCCCTAGAGTTAAAATTAAGTATTCTAGGGGAGTCTGAGTGGCTCAGTCAGTTGAGTATCCAACTTCGGCTCAGGTTATGATCTCAGGCTCTGCATCAGGCTCTGTGCTGACAGCTCAGAGCCTGGAGCCTGCTTCCGATCCTATGTGTTCCTCTCTCTCTGCCCATCCCCTGCTCATGATCTGTCTCTCTCGGTCTCTCAAAAATAAATGTTAAAAAAAATTTTAAACTAAAATTAAGTGTTCTATATTGAATTACTAATACTAGTAAAATGCAGAATTTGCCAAAACAGCATACCTAGATTTCAAATTTTGATAATTAATTACTAAACATAAAGCAAATTTTGGGGGGACATTACTCTCACAATGTGATGAATGAGGCAGGTTTTTTTTTCAATTTGTTCATTATTAGTAAGTAAATATCATTCTAACCAGTATGAAACACAGCATGTCAGCAAGTCTATTCTATTTTTCACCTTTTTAAACATAGCACACTCCTTATTTTTTGTTCACAAAATAAGGAGATGGAAACGGAACCATTGTTTTCATAGAAATATTCCAAAATTGTTCAAATTTGTCAGCACTTCATGCCAATATTCACATGATGATCTATCATCAAAAAGTATTTTTAATGATCTGCCGGTTGACAACAAGATTAGGTTTCCCTTCAGTTTTGTTGAAAAATAGAAAACCACCTGCTTTGAAAAAAGGATGGGGGAGATCCAATCATGCAAGGAAGCCCTGTGACAGACTGCAAAATTAAAGAGCAGATACAGAAGTCTGCATTCATGCCTGTGTATTCAAACTGGAGAGAACATTCTCCTATCCCTTCCACTCTCACAAATGTGAAATAATGTCCACCGCAGCAGGAGTAGCGGCAGCAGTACTGCCATATGTGAACATAAGTGAAAATAATATCCATCTAAACACTTAAATTAGTGGACATTAAATAGAATTTGAGCCATCTTTATCATTCTATATAAAATAAAACAACTGTTACATTGGAAAAAAGAAACACACTTATTTATGAAAGCTTTCAAAGAGAAAATATGTTTTTATAACATTCTTCTAATTTCAGTTAACTTTAACTTAGGTCCTTCTTTCCAGGAAAACATAAATCACCCAATTACTCTTTTTTTTTTTTTTTGTAAAAAAGGTGGTTTGCAATGTGCAGAAAAGATTCCTTTGTGAAATTCATTCTTTCCTTCAGAATTACCAAGAGAATTGAAAGTAAAAGCAAACCAAAAGTCGCATAGCTGAGTTGAGCCAAACTAATTCTGAGATGTGATCCACAAACTTGGAGCTGACAATTTTTGAGTGAACCGTATTTGAAAGTTGGCAAAATAACATAGTCCCTCTTCCAAATAGAGAACAATGAAATTTGACTTGGATCAACAGTCTCACACTCTCTTATTTTTTTTTTCTTTTACTAATTCAAACTAGTTTCCCACCACCTCACTCTCAGAGTTATTCATCTTTTAAAAATTAAAATGCAGCATCTTTAAACACGTTTTATAATATTTTAAAAGATATGGCATGGACTCCCCAGAAAAAGTGAAATAAAGCCACATAGAGAAATTTTATTTCCAAGAACAACAAAACAGTGAAAGAGAGGAATGGTGAGGAAACGTGACAGCATATAAACTGATCTACATTTCCTTCTATGCCAACGTGCTAAACTTTCCAAATTACAGTCCCCCTCTGGTTCCTGCCAACTGAGTGCTCCCAAATGTATCAACATTATCAATGTTATTGAATTCTCTTTTTGGGAAACTAGCAGGATTTCCTTTGTAGATTCTTCTAGATCTCGCAGTAAGTTTCAATAGCCAACATAAAGGAAATTGTGGATAAAAAATAAGAATCAATTTATTATTAATTGGAATTTATAAAATTCATATTTTAGGAAATTGAAACTTTTTAACTGAACCAAAAAAGCATCACATAGTCAATAATTTGGGGCAGTAAGAGTAGCACATTTCTTAGATTATTTTTTGTAATTCTTTGTAATTCTTTAATTTCTCAAAGGAAATAGAAGGGAAGGGACAAACAGGAAGAGTAATGCATTGCCCTCTTAATATCTACATATATCTAATACAACACACACACTAACACACAGTAACACACACACACACACACACACACACACACACACACACTTTTGGTCATTAAAAATAATCCAAGAACAGAGTAAGTTCATTCATAGACTGACAGAGACTAGATTTGATTTGATTGATTTAAACAATTTTTCACCATAAACCATTTCAGATTTGCATCCGCCTATGAATTAATTCATTTGATAATGTTCTAATTGTGGCATAGATTGATGCTATATTTTCAGAGAGACTCAATACTATTGTTCTGAGCTTTATACAAGAAAGATGTTAAATAGATCAATATACGGGGTGCTGAGAGAGATATTGGAATAATACACCTCTGGAGGATTTGCCTTTAATTAATCATTCTCTTCACAAAGGTAATTCTGAAGGAAAAAATATCCAATGTGTCCAATTATTATTCATTTGACTTGTGGAAAATGAAGAAAAATAAATTTGCTTAAAGTTATTTTTTGATTAAGTTCAAGCTGTTGAAGAAAATTCAGTAGTCTCAAAGTATTCAGAGAAATGTGAAACTAACAAGTGATCTGTTATAAGATTTATATTACATTCAGAGATATCTGGTATAAAAATGCAGAACAAAAGTATGAATTAGAACAGAACAGAGAAAGTGGCACAAATGTAACTAAGTTTTGTGACTGATTCCAGCATAACCCCCAATAGATAACTCAGTTACATTTCCAAAATTCGTATGCTTACTTCTCTTTAAAAATACATATCTTACAAAATAAACATTTCTAATTTGTCTTAAAAAGAGGAAAATAAATATCTCACACCACAAAAGAGACTGCTAAGTTTTTTTAATGATTATTTCAAAAGCGTTGTAAAAAGATATGGATTTAATTAAGCAAAACGGCTCTATCCATTGACTGATTCCACTGTCTTTTGGAAGTATCCAGGGTTTTCTTTAATAATATTCTTAGGGGAAAAAAGTCTGTTTCTGTCTCCATGAAAATACATTCAGTCCTGTGTGTGTATCTTGCTTAGTGCTCTCAAAACATTCCGGCTTGGTGCCCTTTCAAATGTTTTTCAAAACCCTACTACTCCCTGACAGACAGATTTAAACACAAGGAGCTGAAAGTAGAGAGAAAGGTGTAGTGATTGAATACTGTGCAGTTTTAAAGGTAATCTGAGTGAAAGCCTTAAATCGCCAATATAAGTTAGCATCTTAGCATTATTGCCAACTGTAAAGCTTAATTTAATTGTATTCATTTTTGCTGTTCAGAGTTTCTCATCAGTCAAAAGATTATAGCAAAGGGAATAAAAAACTCTAATCATGCTTTGCCACAGGGTTATAATTCATGTCTTCAATAATCCAAATCATGTGAATAGGACACACGTATTAATTGAAAAATAGCTAGGACAATACCATTCAATTTTTATGTGAAGTAATTTCTAGTTGATAACACACACTTCATGTATAATGCCAGACTCCCACCAAACCAAAGAGATGTCCCAGCAGGAGATGCTTGCTTAACAGAGAAAAAAAAAATACTTTAATGACAGCACATAATGCATACCCTATGCACAGTCCACAGGGAAGTCTGATTTCTTTTAACCCCTTTAGATAACATTCACAGTCAATGGCTTAGTTGTTCTTGTATGCTTCTGAATTCCAAGAATTTTCTTTGTATTTTCTATCCCCTTATTGAACTCAAGTTACAAATTTTTATGTATATGTACATGCATCTCTTTCTATATATAGATAGATACACAGTGTTACGTAACTATATATTATATGTTAATATATCACTACATATATATGTGGTTTTTACATATATTACATTTATACATATATACATTTATAGTTTAACAGGCTTGTTTTTTGCTAAAATAAAAATAAAACTGCTTCATTTCTCTGCTCTAGTTATCAAAATGAATTTGGCTAGCACATGGTCTGACTTAGTATTCAAATCTAAGGCCCAGGATGTAGTTGGGGGCAGAAAGAAATATGGTGGCTATACACTGAAGAATGTTTAGTTAAGAGTATATTCTAAATCCAGATTGGCAAAGTGATGTATGTTGCATGGGTTGATTTTAAATGTCAGGATTATACAATATGTTGTCTTTTGGACCAGAATGACACTCTCCACCCACCACTAAGGACTTGTCAGCTCTAATCTGGGTCTCCTTGAGAACAACTTCCTGATTTGAAGGTAGCTGACTTGGAGATGTGCATATCCTTTGTTATTACAAAGCAAAACTATTTATCTTCAGTGAGAACTGGCAAGGAGTAGAGCTTTGTGTTTTAGTCCACCTTTGACATTCACACTACACTTTTTATCTCAGTATTTGAGCACTTGTAAAAATACATCATTGACACACCCCTGGTGTGAGGCAAACAGTAAAGACATTTGGTAGCCCTGTGAAAATGAGTTACAAGAAAACTGTCAGATATTTATCCTTTATATATATCTTTCAATATATATATGTATAAAGCACTTTTAGGTGCTTTCTGTCTTGTTCATTCTCATATTGTTTGCCATAATAGGGAACAAACATTATATTTGGTGTGTGTTTTGGAGACAAGCACGTTCAATCACTCTACTCAAACCAGAAATATCATATCACTTTAATAAGGCTCCTCCTGCTCTTGCTACTGTGTACTTTGAGTTAAGCAGACATAGGACCTTCACATATTTAGATTACATTCTTAATCAGTATTTTGTTGCTAAGACTTTTGAATTTATCAAGGGTGTCTATAGGGCATATCTCTCAGGGACATTTTAAATGTGATTCTGGTTGATGGCAGAGGATGACCAGGCAAAGTAGTGCCCCTGTGATAATATGCTACATTTAGGTGATCTTCTTTCACTGTGAGTCCTGTTACCAACAGCTACAGAGCCCTTCTTAAAGTTTATGTTTTTTGAGAACATCCCGTCTCTTCTCTTATACATTATTCTTCAAAGTAAAATCAAAATGAGTTGTTACATGAAGAAAATATACCTGAATACTCATTCTATTCTAGGAGAGGCTGTTTTAAAGAATTGAAACAGCATCCATCTGCATCCTGATGGGAAATCAACTGTAACTCAGAGCAGTGCAGTGCTTTCTGAGTTCAGCTTGTTCTCAGTTCTTGGGTGGCTATCTCAAAAAGTCCTCATTCTTCTAAAATCAGCTCTTATTTCTATTCTTCACTTCAGCTCAGTTACCTCCCTATCTCCCTCTTTTATTCCACAGCACTTCTGGATTAAGAAAATAAACCTTTTCCTTCTTTCTTTCTTTTCTATCTGCCTTTCTTCCTTCCACAGTGCAATGCATATAATTTTAGATTCCAGAGAGAGAAAGATTAATAAGACAGGATTTCCATTGTTTTTCCCTAACTGATATTACATGACTCGTTGGTATTTCCATAGGCTTCCAAAACCACAGATCCTAAGACTAACCCAAGGCATTGGGCCATGGTTGTATGTGACTTATCACAATCTTCAAGCCTTTGCTGAGTACTTACTAAGTGTCTAGCTCTACACCATACTCTGAGAACACTGAAATTAATGTAATATGTCCTATCCCCTCAAGAAATTCATAGCACCATGGAAGAAGCAAGCATTTAATTAAAATGAATACAGTAAGTGCTGTAGAAAACCACAGGAAAATAAACTGGGATCATGCATGGATTTTTGGAAGAGATGACTATTTGATCTAAATCTTAAATAATGATAAAATGGTTAGCCTGAGAAGGATGAGGTGAGTAAGAGGGAACATATGAGCATAATGCATAAGAGAGATAGCATGAGCAAATGTGTTGTGGAAGGGAAAAGATAACATGGTAGAAGCAGGCAAGTGTAACTGGTTTGAGGTTATGAGCACAGGTCACAAATTGGTAATCCTGGGCAAAATTTTCCCTGGAGACTTCTCCCTCCAACACAAATAAATCTGAGTGCTTTATGGGGCAGAGTTATACTACACATGGCCGCAGTTCCTAGAACTCCTTACTTCCTCTATCCAGTTGGTTTCACTTACTTAAGTTAACATCTAGACTCTGAAAGCAGGTATCTGCAGCCCTACATTTTAAAGCAGAAACTGGACAAAGATGGGATGACGCTGGAATGATTAGCAAGAGTCGGATTATGGAGGGTCTAGAAACATTATAACAGTGGTTGGATTTTATCTTCTAGGCAATGCAGAGCTACCTTAGGAAGGAAAGTGATACGGACAGATGAAACGGAACACTTTGCCAAGTGTGGCATAGACTAACTAAAAGCAAGGAGATTAGGCTCAACTCGCTTTGCTTAGACTGGAAGAGAAACATGTGACTGAGGCCTGAGTGGAAGTAATGAAAGAAGAGGTGGAGATGAGGATAGAGATTCAAAGGATGGGGCTTGAATTTGTGGAGGTTAAATTTGGCAGAACATGGATGAATAAAAGGAGAGGCAGTGGGAAGAGAGAATAGGATAATATCCAGGAAGTCGAGCTACTATGAGCAGGTACACTAGGAAGAACAATAGTTGAGAGAGCACAGGGTAAGGGATGAAAGCTGCAGAGCTAGAAGGGAGGGAGCATGTGTATAGGTATTATTCTTTGTGACTTCCCAAAGCTGGCTTCCCTCAAAAACTGCACACTAACATTTAGCTTCCTATTTACATCTCTTTCCCCCCATTTGTTACATATGAACCTTGCATTTAACTCACCGCCAAATTGCCAGCTTTAATCCTGGCCAAAATATACCTATTTCAAATTAGCTCATACAAATACATTCACGTACAAAGCACTCTCCTCTTTCAAATATAATCATAGCACCTCAGAGGCTCTCACTGGATAAACTGAATCTAGCCTGATATTTGAATAATTACTATAAAAGCTTTTACTAAATACCTCTACAACTCTCATATAATATTTTAACAGCTGAGGAATATATAATAATGTAGACCTAATGCAATATTGTACAGTGACAAAGTTCTTATTTAAATTGTAATCATAATGAATTGCCAAATCTGATTAATATTACCATTTCATTAAAGAACCTGTTATGGTGTTAGAACAGAGAGTCAAATACTTTCTATTTTATATTGAGATTTCAATGTTAGCCAAAAAAATTAAAAGGGAGGTATTCACGAGTTCATGTTGAATATAGCTCCATTTAACCATTACAAAGTTCACAGAGAGTACAGGAAGTGAACTACTTACTGCTTACATTGAAAGGAACACTTGATGTACTCAGTTCCCTCCCAGATAGATGACTAAGCTGCAGAGAAAAGGAAATAAAGCAGATATTTCTAATACTAATTAGCTTGTGCTGTATAAACACTTTATACTGAGAAGGGATTTTATCATTTGAATTTAGGGACACTTCAGATCTATGGTCCTTATTAAAGTGAATAACATTTGGCAAATGCCATTGTTTCATTTGTCCTTTCAATGTAAACTGGACTGTGCTGGGCTTCATGAGTCGTGATTTATGCACCACTCTCGGTGAGTAACCAGGTTATTTATATTACATTTCTTCAAAAGATGTTGATCCCTAAGAATTTTGGCCAATGAAAGTGGAGGTACCCTCTTCATTTTGCTAGAAAGACCTATCTTCCAGTGAAAGTGTAATGTTGATGAGTGTGGTATATAAAATACCAAATTACATAGCATCAAATTATTCAGAATGAGATGAGAGAGAATTATCAGGGCAGGATAAATAAGCAGCTTTCTTCCTTTCACAGAAAGTTCTAGCAACATTATGATAAATTCATATTTTTTTAATAAACTGTTGATACAACTTCATGTTTCTGTCAAGATATTAGACATCTCCTGAGATAGTTGTTCAAGCTTATGTAACACTAATTTCAACTGCTGTCCTTATCTAAATCTGGGCCAATGTCTTCATAAACTTGATCCTAAAATCTGTGAACTCTGGGCAGCCCTTGTCTAGTTACATGACTCTCAGTTTCCGGGTCAAGTCAGAAAAGCTGACATGAACAAGCCTCTCTGTGCTTCCTTAATTTTTGGCAAGAACATAGGAGGAAAAAAATGAACAGGGTAAGATTAGAGTCCTTTTGAACCCCAAATGATCCAGGACTCTGGTTGAGTGAAAGTGGCTTGGAGTGATGATGTCATTTACACATCAATGTCTGTGTCTCCTGTTATCATTGCTCCACAGGGACTGTTTCTGTTAGAACTTCAAAAAGTCTTTTATGGCTTAAAAGTGTGTGCAAGCTATCAACAGCTAGTTTCCTTATTTGTCCTTTTCTCCCTTGGCTCTTTTTCTTTTCTTCACTAGTACATTAACACAGACTTGAACTTGCTGGGTAGTTTTGTTTTAATAATGCTAGCACACTCTGCTGTACGCTGGTAACATCACAACATAGTACTCACTTTGACAATATTCTGTGTTTCAACATAGCTATCTGTCCCAGCGAACTAATTTGGAGCTGATATTCATCCTTTCGCCTTGGGAGCATTCCAGTAGCCTTTTTTGTTGTTGTTATGGCCAAATGACCATATTTTATAACTTTTTCCAGCATGATTTTTTCTACACAGTTCCCCCAACATGATTTATGAGCATCAGATATATAAATGATCAAATCACCTTAGTATTTTTAACTACCCTGTTTATTTTGTCTTTTTAGTGAGATCTATTAGTAACCAAGTGACTTTGAGTTTCAAATGTCTCCCCTCTTATTTTTGGGGTGCCCACCCACCCCATTTAGGCATTCATTCATGACTTAGAAGAATGCCACAGGATTATTTTAGTGCCTTAAAGTAAAATTCTCTCTTAATAATAGCCAAGAAAGGAAAACTGAACATTTAGGTCACAAAGCGGGTCATAGAGGCTTAACCTGCTAGAGGATAATGAGAAGGAAACCCTGATCTTTCGACAAATATTTACTACAAAAAAAATCATGAGCATTACTTAAGAAGAACACATTTGATTTTTCATAAATATTATCAATGGATAGTGCAAAATAACTAAAATGAAAAATGCACATGCTTAATTGAAACCATCCTAACCATTAATAAATGTGGCTAAAAATGAAGTTATTCAGAGCTACTGAACAGTATGTCAGTCTTCCTTCCTTGTTCTTCCATACATTGCAACAAGGAAAGTAAGAATGAAATAGATGAGATGCTATGAGAGATAGTAGGTCAGGGGAGCCATCATGCTGCTTTTCTGAAGCACATTTCCTAGACCTGCCATCATCAGAGTCTCATTATAATAGGAATTAAGACCTGTGTTTAAAGATTTTATAATCAGACAATGATGTAAATCCCTCTGGAACGAGTTAAGAACAAGAGCATGTATGTGTTTTATATTGAATGTTTTTAAGAAGTGGGCATCAATGAATAAATCTCAAACTACTTGTTTTGAAGATATAAATCAATATAGCAAAATACAATGCATTAAAAATTATTATGTTGAAAATCATACATAGTGGCATTGTTGCTGAGCCAGCTAATGAGTTTCTCTGTTCTGGATCTAACTATGCCAGGTGGCACCAATACAAATAGGAGACAAAGATGTTTCATTTCCTCCTCCTGGAAAATTATTACAACCATCTGCTAAGCTTTCTCATCTCCAATAAACATTATTTCTAGTTTCTTACTTGTTTTGTTAGCAAAACACATAGCATTAAATAATCTCTTCAGTTGGGTGAGTACCAAGAACAAGTATATTCCAATTGTGTCATTTACCAGCATACCCTGAAAATTTCAGCAAAAATATTGATAAAGTTAGGGATACTAAAACGGTTGATGCTAAGTCACTTATAATCAAAAGAGACAAATGAGAAGGATAGCAATGCTCTGCCCTAAATGGAGCTATCCGTGATAATGTACACAGAGGCTGGCCATGATCCCTGGCACAGAATCTGGCAAACTCCTCCCCTTTGCAAGCTGAAACAGCCCTCAGAAACACCTGAAACGAAGACTTTCAATAGCCTTTGTCTCTTCCCAATTTGATGAAATTTAAATTGTTTTCATGTTAATAAAAAGTGTTTTTCAATTATTGTACAAACTTACAGCTTTTAATTAAAGCATTCAATTGAATTAAACAACTGAAATATGATCTGAATGAGAGCTGGGAATATCTCAGACTCAAAAGGCAGTTAGAATACAATTTACTTCCCTACAAAATAATTACAAACTTCTTAACTGACAAGATTTACCATTCATCTATAAACCTGAACTCAAATATATCTATTCCTCAAAGAGTAACAATAAAGTAAAGTAAAGTAGTTCAGGAAGAAAGACACCTTACAAAAGCAAGATGATCATGGGGGAATAAAGGAGGAAGAAAGTTTAATAGGAAAATAGACATTTCTTAAATCTGCAATGGCACTTTACATTAACAAAATACATTTTGATAAGAATCTTGGCCCCAGGCAAATTGAACCATGAAAAATCAGCTCCCTGAGTGTTCCTGTCAGAGGCCAGTGATGGAGGGATCCCTGTAAATTCTTAATCTGCTTTTTTTTTTCAGGACAGGACAATATAGCTCTGCTGAAAGGAAGGTCGAGCTGCTGAACCTCCACAGTAGGTAACCCAGAAAGCAATCAAGCTGAGCTGGCAGGGAGTGGATTCCAACCGCACTCTGTAGTGAGGCCTTTTCTCTCCCTCTGCAGGTACCATACAGAAAGGAAGATTCCTAGGACTTGTGGCTTAATTTCTCTGGCTACCGCACTAATCGCACGCATCCCGTAATTACTGTCTTTCTTTCTTCCTCCAGACTGTCATTCTTCTGTCTCTTAGCTCCATCCCACAGGCAGACAGTGTGTATACAAAGGCCGAGCTAGTTAGCCAGCCACCTGAGGGAACTCCATGCCTCCACCATGGCTCCCCCGTGCCTTTCTTGCCTTTTTTCCCCTTCACTTGTCACCCCTCCCACCCTCCTTACTAAAGAATATTTAATTTGCATTCTTTCCCAGCTAAAGCAGAGTAAAGAGAATTGCTTCATTAAATAAGATGCCTGTGCAGAAAAGACTCAGCAATCTGTGAATCGTGTCTGGATTCCTATAGAAATAACCACAGATACCCCAGGTACAGCCAGGATACCACAGAGATTGCCCGAAACTGCCTCCACTGGCGTCGGAGCTGGCACGGCCATTCTGCTGCCATCTTAACAAGTATGAAATGTAACTCTTACCCTGGACTGGGCACTGAAAGACTTTGCACATTGATTTATGGCTTTTTAGTTGTCACAACTGAAGTTGTTGAGAAATCTCTTGTCAAGCTACTAAAGAAGTTATAACAGTGTGTGTGCATGAAAATAAAATTGTGTCTTCCTTACCAAGTCCAGTTTGCCCTCTTGTGGGTCATGAACACCTTTCTCAGTCTGTGTAAGTACATGAAGAAGCTAACAAAATAAATTCAAAAGGCTCTGGTTTGAAGATCCATATACATCTTCCAGTGTCGTTGCTGTGGGTCTTCCTAGGACCCTGGGGTAGGCATGCTAACCACTTATGTAAAAGATTGATTGGTTTCTCATCCTGGAGCATCTGGAGGTATTGTGGAGACAGTTTATGGTAGCCCTGGAGGTGCAAAGCACCTCATACCATGCTGAGGTGACCCCATCGGTAAAGTGTTAATTGGCTCTGAAGGGAGCCTCATCTGGTCAATCCAGATGGAGATGCAGATTTATCTCTTTAGATTGAAAACACCACAAAAATGCCAAGCCACCTTCTGAGAAGAATGGAATTGATGCTAGGCAATAACAGATTGTCAATATAAGGAAAGGTTAAAGAGCAATCAAATGACTTGTACTTCCCCCATTTTCTATAATGAACAAAGCTGGAGTGTTCAGAGAGCATAGAAGCAATTTAACTTATCTGTTTTGTTTAATTTTGAAAAGTATTTTAAATGCCAATGCCAATCAATTCTTGGATTGTGGCCAAAATAATAAAGTGTACTCAATAATTATAAATAAGTCAGAAGGAAAAATAATGTATTCAGACATACTTTAGTTCACACTAGACAACACCTACATACTTTAAGTCAATAATGTGGAGCTCTCTTAGAATAGTATATACCTCAGGAAGACTTATAAAGTGCATTAATTCTGGTTTCCCCTAAAACTTAGCTTAAGAATTAAGGGTAAATTGTTCCTTAATTCCAAATACGATTATATTCTTGTTAAATATCTACTTTGTCTGGTATGGAAATTTTATCATCAGACACCACAACATCATGAATGTAACATGATTACAACAAAGCTTAATATGTGGTACTTACTCAGTATATAGAAGCTGTCATCCTTATGCTTAAAAAGGAATTAGAAAATAGGTGAAGATTTTAGAAGATACAAAAATACATACTCTTCCATGGAGAGCACTTTTATTCAGCTAATGAATCTCATTATGGTCAGAGGATAATGATGATTCATAACTATTATTTATACCTCATCGGTCACCATATCAAGTATTTTCAGTAGGTTTATGAAATCTCTAGCTTCACAATCACCCTGCAGAGAAGCTATTATTAGCCCAATTCATCTACTTAAACCTCTAAAATCCTTAAAATGAGAGAAAATATAATAAAATGTTTCAAATATTCATATCTTTAAATAATTTATTTGTTATTCTGGATTACACAGTAACATTATTTGTGACTCTTTGCTTGTATAAGTACATGCCCGTTTTTACATTTTAACACCAGACTAAGCATGTGGGAAAAGAGCCACAAGTTTAATCTTTACTTAGGTGACTTGTGAACAATACTTACAATAGAACGAGCTATACTCAGCTTTGGAGACAGATGGGATCAGCTACCACAGAGAGAATAGAGACAAGTTGGGACACAAAACCTCAACTATCCCTTTGACCCCTTTGATGTTCTCTGCACTCCTGCTTGGATTTGCACAGTGAAAGAGCTGGGACAATCATGTCTATTACTGCTGCTTCAATATGCTTAAGGCAAACTGGCAAGGAAATTTTCCTTGACTACTCCACTTAATAAAAATTGTTTGGGAAAGTAGCTTGAAATGGTGCTAGGAAAATCTGAGGAGTATGCTAAGCTCATCACAGAGATTTAATTGTTTAGTATTCTGGTTGCTCATGTGAAGAAAAATTAAATATGTTTCTTTGTCTGATGTATTTTCTCATTGGACAGCCTCAAAATCAGCCTAATGGGACTGCTGAAGGCTGCATTTTCTATGACCATCATCCTTGCAAATAGAAACTCATTTTAAGAAACAGGTTTCTTTGTTTTCCTCCACAATTAAAGTATTTCTTCATCTAAGCATTCCTGGGGAAGTAAGTGTTTTCTTCTACGTGAGTTTTCTACATAATCGAAACTTACTTCTGTTAAAGTCAAACAGTTTTTTCAGCCAACTTTCAACATTTTTCTAAAACTTCCATCTGAATAATTAAATCTCTTAAAATTAACTTCTTAAGTAAGAACAAGACAATGGTCATATATAATCAGTAATATCCCTCAGAAAGTGTTCCTAAATTCAAACTGTATAAATGGAATCTAATTTTCCCAATGAAAAAATGAGTTTTATAACCTTTACCAAAAGCTTGATGTTGCTGAAGCAGAATCATAAACATATTTTACTATCTCTGATCAATCATATTATAGTTTAAATAGTCCAAAAATGGTGACACACACACATTTAGTATGTTAAAGAAACTTATAATAATGTGCTATTATTAATTATAATCAGCAGTTAGTGAATTAAGCTCTTATTGTTTTGTCTGTATAATTAACATAATAATTATATACAATATGATTATATGTAATAAATAATATTCAACATTCATATATTAAATTTTTATTGTTTTGTCTGTAAAAATAAAATGCAAGCTGAAGTAACACCTTCACTCAGAAAAACTCTAAAGTTTCACTGAGGAGGATTTCACAAAGGACATGGGACTAGTTACTGCACTTTTTAAAACAAGCTCTGGAATACATACTGTATTACCTTTTAAAATTCTCATTGTATATTTTCCCATGTCAAACATATACATTAAAGACCAAAAAAATCATTATCTTCCACTTTTGAAACAAATGTGTTTTTTTATTCTTGTACAGGAATTCCATAAATACAAACAGCTTTACCTTGTGCCTTCATGAAATGAGCACTACATTTAAAAAATCGTATTTGCATTCAACTTTATATCATTTGATTACCTATTATTGAATTGCACTTTATAAGCAATAGTGATTTTAACCATAAGTCCACAAAATCAAATATCTTTGCCTCTTAGTCAAGCCCTTTGTACTGCTATTTTAAAGAACTCTTATTGGTTTGTGTGTGTCATTCCAAGTACTCAATTATAATGTATAGTCTAAGCAGATCAGCAGTTCTGGGTGTCCTATGAGAAAGATTAAAGATAAATAGGAGATCATTGGGGGGGGCTGTTTGGTTTTTAACATCTCTGTTCACATCTTTAAAATTATGACATGTTTTGTGATTTTGATGGTATAATTTGGGAGATGATTCCTAACGTAGGATACTAAGATAAATGCCTTAAATACACAAATGCCAAAAAATTCTCATAGAGAATATTAAAAATAAAGCAGAAAATAGACAAATTAACTTAAAGCTGATATTGCTAGGAATCTTTGACAAACCAAATGCCCGGCTGCAGAGGCCAAACACGTTAACCATTCCGTCACCATAGATTGCCATGATTGTTTCCAGAAAGAATCACAAGGGTCTATAATCTTTTACAGAGCCATAAAAGCATGGAAATCAAAGTACTAGTTTTATGCACTGCAGATATATACTGTTTTAATTCCTACATAAGATCACAGACAATCATGTGTTAATCAAAAAAAAAATCTGTGTATTTGAAGATGGTACAAAGATTTTAAAAAATCTATCTAATTTTTGTCTTATCTGAGACAGCAGAGCATATTTAAACAGAAAGAAAAAAATAAACCAAAACAGAAGTCAAAGAGAAGTTTCAGAATTAATAGAAAGAGAATAATCAAAGTCAAAGAGTTTGAGACACTATGAAAAAGATAAACACAACTCAGGATCAATTAATTAAGAAAAGTCATGACAGAAAATTCCCAGGATCCAGTTATGACAATACAGAAGTTACACTTGAAATTCCTTTGTGAAAAATAGGTCATAATGTGAAAAACAGCAATATAAAAGGTATTATAAGTATTTTCCTTAGTTTTCAAGAAATAAGAGAAAATGCACAGCTTAAGGGGAAAAGGAAAAAGAGGGAACTGAAAATAATATAGTAATTAGCTAAATCTGTGGCTTCTGTGAACACAAGATGATGACTATAAGGTAAGATGGTTAATGGGGGGCTTTATAACCCAAAACCCTTGATTTTAAAGTCTGCATGAACATAGGAAAAGAGACATTGAATTTCATGAGGGAGTGATTAGAAAACAAAAAGCTAGGAACCTCAAGGGGACACACCCATAGTGTAAGGATGGACAAGAGAAATTCTGTCCACTACCATAAGAAAATATTGACAGAGTTTAGATCTTACTGTTTGTGAGTTCAAGCCCTGCGTCGGGCTCTATGCTGACAGCTCAGAGCCTGGAGACTGCTTTGGATTCTGTACATCTCTCTGTCTCTGCCCCTCCCCTGCTTGAGCTCTGTGTTTCTGCTTCTCAAAAATAAATAAATACTTAAAAATTTTTAAAATAAATATTGAAAGAATTGATCACCACCAAACCAACCCTACAAGAAATCCTAAGAGGGACTCTGAGGGAAATGTTTTAAGGAATACAAGGTACCAGAGACAACACTACAAACATGAACTCTACAGAGAACACAATGAATCCAAACCCACATTTTTCAGTAATAACACTGAAAGTAAATGGACTGAATGCTCTAGTCAACAAATACAGGGTAGCAGAATGTATAAAAATACAAAATCTATCTATTTGCTGTCTATAAATCCACCTTCTTCTTGAGTGCACATGGCACATTCTCCAAGATAGATCACATACCGGGACATAAAGCAGCCCTCCATAAATATAAATGAATTGAGACCAAACCATGCACACTTTCAGATCACAATACTATGAAACTTTAAATCAATCACAGGAAAAAGTCTGGAAAACCTCCAAATATGTGGAGGTTAAAACCACCCTACTAAAGAATGATTGGGCCAATCAGGCAATTAGAGAAGACATTTAAAAATATATGATAATAAATGAAAATGAAAATACAACAATCCAAACTCTCTGGGACACACCAAAGGCAGTCCTAAGAAGGACGTATATTGGAATCCATGCCTTTTCAACAAACTAGAAAAAGCACAAATTCAAAATCTAACAGAGCACCTGCTGGAACTAGAAGGGGAGCAGCAAGAGCACCCCATCTCAGCAGAAGAAGAGAAATAATAAAGATCAGGACAGAAATAAAAAATATAGAATCCAAAAGAAAACCACAGTTGAACAGATCAATGAAACCAAGAGTTGGTTCTTTGAAAAAATAAACAAAATTGATAAACCTCCAGCTAGCCTCCTCAGAAAAAAAAGAGAGAACATCCAAATAGAATCATGAATGAAAATAGATCTATTATAACTAATCCCTCAGAAATATAAGAAATCATCAGAGATTACTATGAAAAGTTATACACCAACAAACTGGACAACCCAGAAGAAATGGACAAATTCCTAAACTTACATGCAGTACCAAAAGTCAAACAGGAAGAAATAGAAAATATGAACAGACCCATAACCAGTGAAGATATAGAATCAGTTATCAAAAATCTCCCAATGAATAAGAGCCCAGGGTTGGATGGCTTTCCAGGGCAATTCTACTAGACATTTAAAGCAGAGTTAATACCCATTCTTCTCAAGCTAGTCCAAGAAATAGAAATAGAAGGAAAACTTTTGGACTCATTCTATGAAGCCAGCATCACTTTGATTCCCAAAACAGAGAAAGAGACACAACAACAAAAGTGCACCACAGGCCAATATCCTTAATGAACACAGATGCAAAAATACTCAACAAGAAACTAGCAAACCGAATTTAACAACATATAAAAAGAATTATCCATCATGATCAAGTGGAATTCATTCCTGGGTTACAGGGCTGGTTCAATATTTGCAAATCCATCAGTGTGATACATCACGTTAACAAAAGAAAAGATAAAAACCGTATGATCCTGTCGTTGGATGCAGAAAAAGCATTTCACAAAATACAGCATCCTTTCTTAATAAAAACTCTCGAGAAAGTTGGGATAGAATGAACTTATTTAAACATTATAAAAGCAATTTATGAAAAGCTCACAACAAACATCATCCTGAATGGAGAAAAACAGAGCTTTCCCCCTGAGATCAGGAACACAACAGGGATGTCCACTCTCACCACTGTTGTTTCACATAGTGCTGGATGCCCTACTATCAGCAATTAGACAACAAAAGTTGTCAGAATTGGCAAAGAAGAAGTCAAACTTTCACTTTTCTCAGAGGATATGATACTCTACATGGAAAACCCGACAAACTCCACCAGAAGCCTACTAGAACTGAACCATGAACTCATCAAAGTCACAGGGTACAGAATCAATGTTCAGAAATTTTGCATTCTTATACACCAAAAATGAAGCAGCCGAAAGAGAAACCAAGAAACTGATCCCATTCACGATTGCATTAAAAACCATCAAATACCTAGGAGTAAAGCTAACGAAGGATGTAAAAGACCTATATGATGAAAACTATAGAAAACTTATGAAAGAGATTGAAGAAGACACCAAGAAATGGAAAAACATTCCCTGTTCATGGATCGGAAGAATCAACATTGTGAAAATGTCATTACTACCCAAAGCAATCTACACATTCAATGCAATCCCCATCCAAATTGCACCAACATTCTTCTCAAAGCTAGAACAAACTATCCTCAAATTCATATGGAACCACAAAAGACCCCGAATAGTCAAAGTCATATTAAAGAAAAAAACAAAAACGGGAGGCATCACAATCCCAGACTTTAGCCTCTACTACAAAGCTGTCATCATCAAGACAGTATGGTATTGGCACAAAAACAGACACATAGACCAAAGGAATAGAATAGAGAACCCAGAACTGGGCCTACAAATGTACGGCCAATTAATTTTTGACAAAGCAGGAAAGAGTATCCAATGGAAAAAAGACTGCCTCTTTAGCAGGTGGTGCTGGGAGAACTGGACAGCAACATGCAGAAGAATGAAACTAGACCACTTTCTTACACCATACACAAAAATCAACTCAAAATGGCTGAAGGACCTGAATGTGAGACAGGAAACCATCAAAACCCTTGAGAAGAAAGTAGGAAACAACCTCCTTGACCTCGATTGCAGCAATCTCCTACTCGACACATCCCCAAAGGCAAGGGAAATGAAAGCAAAACTGAACTCTTGGGACCTCATGAAGATAAAAAGCTTCTGCACTGCAAAGGAAACAATCAAGAAAACTAAGAGGCAACCGATAGAATGGGAAAAGATAGTTGCAAATGACATATCAGATAAAGGGCTAGTATCCAAAATTTTCTCCTTTTTAAAAATTTTTTAACCTTTATTCATTTTAGAGAGAGAGAGATAGAGTGCGAGTAGGGGAGGAGCAGAGAGAGAGAGAGGGAGACACAGAATATGAAGCAGGCTCCAGGCTCGAAGCTCTGCGCTGTCAGCACAGAGCCCGATGCGGGGCCTGAACCCAAGTGTGGTGACATCATGACCTGTGCCAAAGTTGGGTGCTTAACCCACAGAGCCACCTAGGTGCCTGGAAATTAAGATATTTTCAATCAAGACTACGTTTGACATTATGATTATTGAAAACTACCAATGCATGTATTTTGGGAATAGAGAATGAAGGAAGAAATTAAATTAACAAAATATAAAATGAATAAAGCAGGAAATATACGCAAATGTAGTAATTTAAAACAAATATAAGCAAAAACTGATTTTTGTGAAATTCAGTAGAATCAACATAAAGACTCAGAGTAGATAGTATAATAATTGTTCTGGGTAAAACTCACAAACATTAACTCAACACATATAAATGTTTCTCTCTACTCTCAGTAATCACCTAAAATATATAATATAAAGTAAGAGGCCACTCTCAAAAGCAACAAATAAATCATCTATAAATTAATCTAGAAACAATCCTCTGGAGAAAATGTTTTAAATCTTTTAAATGGCATAGAAGTAGTTCTGGGGTGTGGGAAATGAAGGTTGCAGCAATAATCAGAGCTCCTCGCATTTTCTACCCCACTACCCTGACCCTCTACATGCTTTGTATGTTTTTAAATGGATGTATAGCATTGAGTTGCAAACAAATAGTAGTAACCATGAAATTCACCCTCAACTCAAAACACAAAAGTATATTAAATTAATGTCTGAACATAATTTCAGGGACACAGATTTAATTATGTGTATATTTGGCTCATTAAAGCAGGGTTTTACTCTGGGTATGTGATGGACTTTTCTGTTCATTCCAAACTCCCTTGAAGTGTTGCATCCATTGTATAATTATACCACAAGAACAGACCAATTATCTTTTCTCTTTTCATGGACATTTAAGTTGCTAACAACTTTCCTGATTTAATTAGACAAAGCAAAATGCTGTAAATGTCTTTCTGTCCACATTTGTAAGCATTTTGCTTGGATATTTATGTAGATTAGGATTTCTATAGTGGAGTATATGCATCTTTAATATTTGACAAATTATAAGAGCATTCCTATTGTTGACATTCTTTGCCAATGTTTCAGGTTAACTGATCTCTTAATTTTGCTAATTATTTAAATGAGTGTATGCCTGATTATGGATGAAAATTAGTCAGCTTTTCTTATAATTATTGACTATCCCAAATTTTTCATGAACTTCTTGCTCATACTTCTGCTCATTTTCAAAAGAATATTTGAATAAGAATTCCTTGTGTCGCCTGTGTAATAATTCTTGTTTTGTTATATGTTTTATAAATATGTCCTTCCAGTTTGTGGCTTATCTTTTAACTATGTTTTTATTATATCTTACATCAGATTATTTTTCATTTTTAAAATAATAGAACTCAATACTTTTTAAAGTTTTGTTGTTGTATTTAAGAAATACTTCCATATTTAAAGTTATAAAAGATTTGTCTAAAATTTTAATATTTTTATTTTCACATTAATTTTTAAATAATCTGGAATTGTTATTTTGTGTATTGTATAGGACTGACATATAATTTCATTGTTTTTTTTACTTTTGGAAAATCAGTTTTCCCAGCATCATTGATTGAATAGCTCTTTGTAGTTTCTTCTCATTAATTAACTTTTCATGTAATGTTGGTTTGTTTCTCTTTCTTTTCCATTGGCTTTAATGTTTATTCCTGAACCAATAACTCACTTCCTTAATCATGAAAACCTTACAAAAACTCTTGACATTTGATCACTAATTACCCTATTTCTCTTTTTCAAACTTGCCTTAGCTTCCACATCCTTAGCTCCATTTTATAAATTTTAAGAAAAGATTATAAGCCCCCTACGCCTAAAATCTGTTTGTGATCTGAGTGAAATTACATTTAATTTATAATTAATATAGAATTGACATCTTCAGAATACTGAGTCTTCCAACTTTGGATACAATATAGCTCTTCAATTGCTAAGTCCTTTTTTAACGCCTTCAATAGTATTTTATAACTTGTCTATAAAGCATGATAGAAGGTTCATTGCAATGTAAATAGTGTATTTATATATAACACTTTCTAAATAGTCATAATTTGTGTTTAAGGATTCTGATGTTTTTTAAATATTGGGGTTATATATGTATAGCAATTTTGTTGAACACTCTTATCAGTTCTAAACATTTGTCTGTAATTTTCTTGTACCTACTGCATAGATAATCTTGTCATCATTGCCAAAAAGTAGTTTTTTTCTCTTATTTTTTTATTAAGCTTCCCTATCATTTGCTTTTTCTTTTCTTATTATTATAGCGTGGACCAACAGTGACATGTTTAATAGAAGTAATGACAGCAGGTATTCTACTCTTGGTTTGACCTGGAACTCTTGCTCTTGGAAATGATTCTAATAATATATAATTAAATATGATGATTCTTCTATAATTTTTTACAATTCTTGATTAGATTAATGAAGTTTTCGTTGCATGATCCTATAAGTATCCCTGATGGGCATGAAAGGATTTTTTTTCTAATCTAAATGAATGTAGATTTTTATAATTTTTTTCTGCATTTGCTGAGATGGCAATAATGTATTTTTCTCCTTTAATTTGTAATGAAATGCTTCAGAATAAAGACCTTTCCAATGTTGAACCATCTTACTTTATCAGTATAACTTTTCTTTTGTCTGGAATAAGTTGTGAGATACTGAAGGATAAAAAAGTATCCTGTAAGTATGTAATTATAACATAATAATTGTACATATAATTTACATTTTAGTCTTATCTATGAACACAGTAATTTGAATATGGAAAATATTCAACCATTGTATAATTGA
Organism: Mungos mungo; assembly: GCA_004023785.1. Lineage (NCBI taxonomy): Eukaryota > Metazoa > Chordata > Mammalia > Carnivora > Herpestidae > Mungos > Mungos mungo. The sequence goes on along the minus strand of PISW01009325.1, from coordinate 23,956 downwards.
ATACTTAATAGTTAATTAGAGAATACATAAAGTTGTCCTTACTATAGTATCAAGATGTTAACTTCCCAAATGAGATTACATAGAGGGAGAAATTCTGAAAAATATTGTGAAGCTATATCAGACACCACATAAAGAAAGAAACATACAACTTTTGATCAAGAAATATGACGTTATGACAAAAGATAATAGGAAAAATGTGAAAGTACTTTCTTCTGTGTTCTCCGCTCAGAATACTTTTAAGACTGGAAAGTGGAATAAATATTTGTAGGATAGAATTAAGCCCCAAGGTAGTTAAGCAAATAGAACACCTAGCTAAATTAACTCAAGGTTTTTTTTACCCAGAAAGCTATATATTAAATTATTGAATCTGTAGACGTAGTTGTTGCATGCATAAATTTTAATAACATGAGTAATAAAGAACAACAAAACAAGTGACCAAGAGAGACAAATAAAGATCAGATTTCTCAAAGAAAAAGAATATAACAGAAGCTATTCTCTTAGTAAAATATAAGTTAATTTCAGGGAAAAATGTATTGATTATTAAACAAAGGACTATGTGCAAAGATAAATGGAAGCTATGATATTTTGAAAGAACTTTAATTTTACTATAAATACACTCCACAAAACCAATGCTATTTCCCACCTTTTCATAAAGAAAGTACTAAAAAGGATTAATAAGAGAAATTATAGAAATATCATATTAATGAATTTCTGCCAGGTATTTAATTTGATAGTATTTGCAACAAGATAGAGAAATACAGACTTAGTGATAGTAAAGTTAGGAAGAATTATATTGGGCTGAATGGTTTTTACAAAAGGCTTCTGAATAAGGGATTAAAGTCACTATGAAAGCAAATCTCTTGGGATCCATTTTCTTTTTGGTTCCTATTCTATTCAATTGTTTTGTCTATAATCTGAAGAGAAAAATAGCATGAATATTGGTTATGAAAGAGAGTGAATACATTGAATCACATGCATCCAACTTACTGTAAGAACTAAATATAGGGATTTGTAGGATTGTTTTGGGTTTTGTTTTCTTCTTGGTCTTGGTAAAATGATGAATAAATTAATCCAAAAATATTTTAAAGAGTTAGAAAAATTGAATTAAATCTTTGTGAAATTAAACAATCATAAGTATTGTCTTATAATTTTATTAAAACGAATATAAAAAACCAAAAACCTCCACACAATGAACTATACATGTCAACAGCATTTCAGGTGAGAAAGTCACAGAGATTCCACTTCACTGAAAGTCCCAGATGATCAAAACTTAGTGTTTTCTTTAAAAAAAAAAAAAAACATCTAATGCAATCCTAGTCAGTGTATACTCTGTGTATTACTCACTCTGTTCAACACTGGTCATACTTACTTGTAATATTTTTGTTGTTTGTAGGCCCATTCCCCCTTTTTAAACTATAAGTGTAGATAACTGGAGAACAAAGGGAAAGAGAGAAGTAAACATTTTTCTATGAGGAAAATATGAGCAACTATTGCTATTTAATCTGGAGGATACGCAGATGGCAAGTGAAAGCAGTCTTTAAATATTTAAAAGACAATTGAAGAGCAATTAAATCAGTTATGTGTGCCTCAAGAGGACTTATATATGACCATATGATGGACCATTATCATGACGCAGAATTTGACTCAACACAGAACTCAGATGAATTTTAGCCATATGAAAATTGAATCAGCTGATTTAAGTGGTAGTGATTTCCATCACTGGGAAGATTGCCAGTTATGCTGTAAAGTGAATTCAAGCTGGGAGTTAGAGCAGAGATTTCCATGGTAAATTGCAACTTGAATCTTTTTTCATTTTATGAAAAATACAATTTTTACTTACTCATTTCCCACTTTTCATCTTTTACTAATTTTTTCCAACTGGTTAATATTCACCAGCAAAATTTTTATGATCTGACAGTGTATAGTTTTTTGAGCTGGCCATCTTTCCATAGCCAAAGCTGGTAAGAGAAAAATAACTTCATCTCTTAGAATAACTTCATGAGCCGAACTTCAGTTATTATAGTTTTAGTCTGAAAATACAAGTATGACAAAATTTTAAATATTCCAAGTCATCAAATTATATATTTACAAACTACTAACTAATTTAACTATGGGTTCATTGTTACCTAAGTATAAGAGAGAGCTCCTGAATTTTCTTTTAATCAAGGAGAGAAAAGTGGTTTACGAAGCTAGTCAGTAAAAGAAAGCACAATATAAGTAATGAAAGTGTATGTAAACAAATTAGATACAAGAAGTTTTGTTTAATAGAAATCATATGAAAAGTACACAGAATTCAAATTGAGCAGTAGACAAAAGCCTTTGGCGACACTAATCCCATTTTAGAAGTGTGTTTTTACAGATGGTTAAAAGACACATGAAAAGATGCTCAACGTCACTCATGATTAGGGAAATACAAATCAAAACCACAATGAGATATCACCTCACACCTGTTAGAGTGGCTAAAGTTAACAACACAAGAAACAACAAGTGTTGGTGTGGATGTGGAGAAAGGTGAACCCTTTTGCATTGTTGGTGGGTGCAGCACTCTGGAAAACAATATGGAGTTTCCTCAAAAAATTAAAAATAGAACTACCCTACAATCCAGCAACTGCACTATGAGGTATTTACCCAAAGGACAAAAAAAACTGTTGACAAGGTACATGCACCCCAGTTTAAAAAATTGTTTTTAAGTTTATGTATTTATTTTGAGAGAGCGTGTGCACACACACACACACACACACACACAATTTGGGGAGGAGCAAAGAGAAGGAGAGATAATCCCAAGCAGCCTCCACACCATTAGCACAGAGCCCAATGCAGGGCTCGAACTCAAGAAACATGAGATCATGACCCGAGCAGAGATCAAGGGTCAGACGCTCAATCTAATTTACCCAGGCCCTCATGCACCCTAAGTTTATAGCACCATTATCAACAATAGCAAAACTATGGAAAGAGCCCAAAAGTCCATAAACTGATGAATGGATAAAGACGATGTGGTATTACTCAGCCATCAAAAAGAATAACATCTTGCCATTTGCAATGATGTGGATAGAGCTAGAGTGTATTTTCCTAACCAAAATAAGTCAGCAAGAGAAAGACAAATATGATTTCACTCATATATGGAATTTAAGAAGAAAACAGATGAATATATGGGAAGTGGGGAAAAATGAGGAGAGATGGAAACAAACCACAAGAGACTCTTAATGAGAGAACAGAGTTGATGGAGGGAGGTCGGTGGGAGATGGGCGAGATGGGTGTTAGATATTAAAAGGACAGTTGTTGTGATGAGCACTGGGTGTTATATGTAAGTGGTGAATCACTGAATTCTATCCTGAAACCAATATTGCACTATATGTTAAATAACTAAAATATAAGTAAAAAATAAAAAAAGAAGTATGTTTTTAACTATAATACTATCTTCTTTAGGTAATTATCTATACAATGGTAGAATTTACAAAAAACTGGCAAAAATGTATTTGATAATAACTCATATTTTTGTACAATCATTAATGTATTATTGATTGGGTACCTAATATGTGACAGGTATTGTTTACTCACAGAGAGTATAATTAAGAAAAGAAATTGGTAATTAAGTCTAACAAAGTAAATACATTTTCATGGAGTATTTATCATAATTGTATTTTTAGCTAAATGTAGTGTTGAACATTCTAAGTAAAAGGAGACAGTTTTACCTTGAGGACCACAGTGTAAATCTTTCTGATTATTTCTTCTCTGTTAGAATAGTCGAGATTTTGTTGTGTAGACTTTATAATTTCCTGTTAACTCTTCAAAGAATATATTTTCTTTTTTGTTGTTGTTGAGTTCCTATCTATGTATATGCAGATCCATATACTAATGAGGGATTTGAGGTTGCTCAGATCTGGCACATGGACAAAAAGCAAGAAATGACAGTTACATCTCCACAGAGGGAAAAAATGAAAAAAGGAACAAAATTAGAAGTTTAGGACTATTTAGTGTGAGCGCAAGCATCCCTTCAAATGTCAACAATCCCTGAAGAAAATACAGCCTTGTCTAATTATTAAAGTTTCAAATAAAGACTGAACAATCTATAAATTCTTAACTTGTAAGTCATACATTATTTAAGAAGGCAGAGAAAAAGATAACTTAGAAACATTTCCAAGAAAAGTTAAAATGATAAAAATTGTGACTCGTAGAGCTGTGAGTTTCAAATATCGGATGCCAAAAAATAAGATTTTACTTTAAAATTGTAAATTCATGATTTTAAACAAGTTGTTGGCCAATTTGGTGGAATTAAATTAACAAATAATTCGAATTTGGGTACTTTCCAGGACTTTTAAAATGAAAATCACTTTGTTTTATAGAAATAGCTTTTCCAAATTTAAAGGAATTTAGGCAAAGTAAATGAGTACTAAAAAGCAAGTTGAAAAACCTCACCTATAGAAACTATCTAGAACATATATATCCAAACATGGACAGAGGATGGATGGGTGGATGGATGAATAAATAAAAGTACTTGTATAAAAACGAAATTAAAAATAGAATATTACATGTGTTGTTTCAATAAAAATAATTAAATTTAGTTTTGTTTTATGGGAATAGAAGACACATGAAATAAATATGAAGAGATTTCTTTTTTTGTTATTTTATTTTAGAGAGAGCATGCAAGCAGTGGCAGGCAAAGAAAGAGAGAGGGAGAGAGAGAGGGAGAATCTCAAGAAGGCCCCACACTCAGTGTGCAGTTCGACATGAGGCTCTATCTCAGGACCCTGTGATCATCACCTGAGCCAAAACTGAGAGTCAGACACTTAACCAACTGAACCACCCAGGTACTCCCAATATGAAAGAATTTCTAAGCACCATACAAATATTTATTTATAATACAAGATACTATTTCTTAGATCAAATCTGAGACAGGCATAAATAAAAGAATTTACTATAACTATTTTGTCAAGTGTCCTGTAGTACAAATATTTTTATTTATTCATTTCTTTATATCATAGTCGGTTGCATACAATGTTGTGACTTTTTAAAAACTGCACTTTATCATAAAAATGTCTTTGCAGCCTGGTTAGTGTTTTTGTTTAAACTCTTATTGCAATATATATACTGAAATATGTACTGAATGCTTGATGATTCTTCACCTGACCTGTGTATAGCCGAAAAAAGATCAAGAAATAGAAAGTCACCAACAATCCATAAATTTCACTCATTGTTCTTCTAGTCACTTCGATCCTCCAATGTTACCACTTTCCTAATGTCAATCACATAGATTGATTTAGTCTGTTCTTGAAATTTATACAGATAGGGTCTGGCTTTGTTTACTCACAATCTTTATGGGATTCATCAACTTCACTATATTTAGAGGTATTCTGTTAATTTATCCTTGCTTTAAATTAGTTCTTTATATAACTATAATACAAATATATCCACTTACTATTGATTTATATTTGCTTGCTTATATTTGGTTATTACAAATAGTGCTGCTATTAGGTTTGCTTTCATGAAATATACCTAAGAGCATAAGGAATTATGGGTCAAAGAAGATAGCCTCAGATTTCTAGCATACGGGACTGTGGACTGAGTTTTTAAACTGTCTTTTGCATACAATGTGCAAACAATGGTATGTTTAAATAGTTGTCTTGCTATTCCCTTCTTGCTGAGTCTTTCACAGAATTGTCTACACTATTTCTCTGATACAATGAATGACTTCTTGATCTCCTGAGAATAATTTGTTTTCCCTGATGTGCTAACATTGAAGAGCTGGGTACTTCATGCCCTATCCATTTATTCTGTTCCCTGTAGACATGGCAGGAAAGGGAGGGTTCAGGGGAAGTTGTACAGAAACTGTTAACAGTTACCAAGCTTCTTTCTGATGCATGTAGCCTAAGGTTCTGTCAAATGCCCTGTACAAGTCACAGCTTCTATTTATCTTCTTATACCTTTTACCAAACAAATATAGCATATATAGCTCTAGGACATTTACTTTCATTCAATAGTCAACTTGTTCATTTCAATATATAGTGTACTGATTACAAAAGTGGGCTCTAGATCAAACTGGATTCAAATCAAACTGACCTTTACTAGCTGTATGGCCTTGCTAATTTACTCAAACTCTTTCTGTTTTCTCAGCTGTAAAAGGGAATAGTAATGGTAACAACACAGTAAGTTTACTATAAGGATTAATGACATAATTTATTTAAAGTACTTGGGAACAGAATAGAAAGCCCAGAAATAAATCCATGTTTATATGGTCAATTAATCTACAATAAAGAAGGCAAGAATATATGGTGGGGGGAAAGACAGTCTCTTCAATAAATGGTCCTGGGAAAATTTGAGAGCTACATGCAAAAGAATGAAACTGGACCACATTCTTACACCATACTCAAAAATAAACTTAAAATGAATGAAAGACCTAAATATGAGACACAAAACTGCAAAACTCTCAGGAGAAAACATAGTAATTTTTTGACTCCTAAGGCAAAGGAAACAAAGCAAAAATAAACTACTGGGACTATACCTAAATAAAAAGCTTTTGCACAGTAAAGGAAACCAACAAAATGAAAAACCAACATACTAAATGGGATAAAATATTTGCAAATGATATAACTGGTAAGGGATTAATATTCAAAATACATTAAGAACTTCTACAATTCAACACAAAAAAACCAAAACAAACAAACAGGTTTAAAAATATGTACAGGGCCTGAACAGACATTTTCCCAAAGAAGACATACAGATGGCAAACAGGCACTTGAATGTGGTCAATATCACTAATTATCAGGGAAATGTAACCAAAACCCCAGTGGGATATCACTTCACACCTGTCAGAATGGTCAGGATCAAAAAGACAAGAAAAAACAAGTGCTAGTGGGGATGTGGGGGAAAAAAAAGAACCCTTGTGTGCTGTTGCTGGAAATGTAAATTGGTGCAGCCACCATGGCAAACAGTATGGAGATTCCTCAAATAAGTAAAGCTCAAAATACCATATGATCCAATAATTCCACTACAGGGTGCTTACCCAGAGAAAACAAAAATAATAATTTGAAAAGATATATGCACCCCTATGTTTATTGCAGTATTATTACAATAGCCAAGACATGAAAGCAACCCAAGTGTCTGAATGGATAAAGAAGATGTGACATATATACACAATGGTATATTACTCAGCCATAAAAAAGGATAAGATTGTGTCATTTGTACAACATGGATGGGCCTGCAGGGTATAATGCTAAGTGAAATAAGTCAGAAAAAGATGAACATCATATTATTTCAGTTATATGTGGAATTTAAAATACAAAACAAATGAATAAACAAACAAACAAAAAGAAACTGCCCATAAATACAGAGAACAAATTGATGATTGCCAGAGGTGAGGGGAGTAGTGGGATGAGCAAAACGTGTGAGAGGAAATGGGAGATACAGTCTTCCAGTAATGTAATTAATAAAGTCATGGGTATAAAAGATACAATATGAGGACTATAGTCAATGGTACTGTAATAGCATTCTATGGTTGATAGATGATAGCTACTCTTTTGGTAAGCAAGAATAACATATAAACTTGAATCACTATGCTATACACTTGAATGTTTTGTGTCAACTATTCTTCAGTTAAAAAAAGAAGAAAAACACAGGCCACACAATGAAAAAGTTTTTTTAGAAGAGGCTGCTTCAGATTTTGTGTCTTCCTCTCTCTCCCTCCCTCCCTTACTCACAATCTGTCTCTCTCTCAAAAATAAATAAACATTAAACAAATAAAATAAGTATAATAAAAGAGGGAAAAAATTGGGAAGCACAATACTACATGAGATAACAGAAATAAATCTAAGCCTATCTATCACATCAGTAAGTACAAAAGAATAAAAATCCCTGTTAAAAGAATTCTAGACTTATTTTTCTTCCCGTGATGGAGCTTGCAACAAGCCAAATATTCACTACAAATAACTGGAAAAATGCCTATAAAGTATACAAAACAATCATTTGAAGGTAATTTAAACAGGCAGTATTTGAGAAACCAAGATTTCAGAGAGAAGCAAAGTTCACTGAGATAAATCCAACATTATGAATCTCTTTCACTGGAAGACAAAAATGCCAATAATAATTGGAGCAAAGCAAGAGGCTGAAGAGTCAAGGAGAGAGCTGAGCAGGGAGCAGTAACTGAGCAGAACTGAGCAGTGCCACAGTGTTAAGGGAGACAAAAAGTAGACTTAGCACTTCTAAGAGAAAAGCCATGGAGCTGAGGAGGGTAGAGAGTTGATTTCGAGGAGAGAGGACAGAGAAAGAGAAATAGGAAGACTGCGGTGTATCAGGATCACACAAGAAAAGCACTCCCCCTAAAAGTAGCTGGAGAGAAAGAGTGAGGGAAAGAGTGAAACAACTTGCAGGGGACTGGACATGAAATCTGTTACCCAAACCCATTGATGGGGGAAAAGGACAGGGTTTCAGTACCACTAGGATTCTATAAATAGTGAGGGCAGAGTCTGAAGGTTCAGAGCCCAGTGCCTGGCAGTGCTCCGGTGAGGAAGTAGGGCGAATTCCCAGGACCAGGCAGCACAGTCTGAGGGGTCCATGTGCCTGCCACAGGGGGAGAAGTGGTTCTCCTGATTGAAGTGCATTTGGTAGAGGCCATTTGGCAAAAGTCCTGGCAGACCCAGGGCAGCTGCCACATTTACTGATATTGGAACAAAGATGCCAGAGTGCAGCAAAACCTGGTGCCAGCTGTGTGTTATAATTTACCATAAGCTCTGAACCTCTGCTGCTGTGTGGTCACATGAATATTTTCTTGGACAAGCAGGCACCCAGCCATTGCTAAGCAAGACACTCCCCCAGGGTGTTGGTGCAGGTCCAAGCTACAGGAGTCTCTCAAGTGTGGGGTTTTGAGACAGCCCCATCTGAGATAAAACTCTAGAGGGAGGCACCACCTGGCAAGCAGATGGTGTAGACACAGACAGGATACAAGCAGGGACTGGACAGAAGTTTGAGACAAAGGACGAGTGCTTGATCACATGTCTATGAGGACATAAAATTCCCATGCCTGAGACTAGAGAGCTGGGTGAAGCCATTTTCAACTCTAGCATGGGTGCAGGTACATGTGCACACACGGATTGACCCCAGTGAGCTAAGCAGAGCCATTACACCAAGTCCTGCCCATCTACACCCTCTAGGCACATCCCCCAGAAGACCAGCACAAATCCCTTCCACCTGCTTAGTATAAGTACTATAGTGTGCTATAAAATTTCAGTTCTAGGGGAAACTGGATATAACTTCATTCAGATTTCATTCTGTTTGTTCGTTTGGTTGGTTGTTTTCCTTGCTTCTATTTTTGCTTATATTGTTTTCTTTTTTCTTTCTTTTCTTTCTCTTTCTTGGGTACAAAAAGAGAACAATTTTAAATTATTTTATTTCTATTTATTTTATTTTCTTCTAGTTTATTATTTAAATGTTTTTAATATTTTATTTTTTAAGCTTTTTTCCTTTCTTTTTTTCTTTTCTATCCTCTTCCCTCAACAAGCAAAATGAGCACACATACAATCTAGTTTCCTTTATTTGTTTTGTTTTATTTTTAATTTTTTCATTTCTATTTTTTATTTTGTTAATTTTTTTCTTACTTCAAAGAACAAGATGGAGGAATTCACTCCAAAAGAAAGAACAAGAAATGCTGGCCAGTTTTAATCCATGTAGATATAAGTAAGGTGTCTGAAGTTAAAAAAAACCACAAGTATAAGAACACTAGCTAGGATTGAAATAAAGCACAGAAGACACCAGAGTATCCCTTTCTACAGATATAAAAGAAATAAAATCTAGTCAAGCCAAAATTAAAAATGTTATAACTGAGATGAAATTATGAATGGATGCCATGATGGCAAGGATAAAGCATAGCAGTAAATCAGTGATATAGAAGATAAAATAATGCAAAATAATGAAGCAGAAAAAGAGAGGGAAAACAGGCAAAAGATCACAATATGAGACTTAGAGAACTCAAGTATTTATTAAAGAGGAATAACAATTGTATCATGGGAGTCCTAGAAGATGGAGAGAAAAAGGGACAGAGGGTTTATGTAAGTAAATTATAGCTGAAATTTTTCCTAAACTGGGAAAGGACACAGACATCAAAATTCAAGAAGCACAGAGACCTCCCATTAGATTCAACAAAACCTAACCATCACCGAGGCAATCGTAGTCAAATTCACATAATACACAGACAAGGAAAGAATCATGAAAGCAGCAAGGGGAAAAAACTCCTTAACCTACAGGGGAAGATAGATAAAATTCACAGCATATCTGTCCACAGAAACTTGGCAGGTCAGAAAGGAATGGCAGGATTTATTCGATGTGCTGAATGAGAAAATATTCAGCCAAAAATTTTTTATCCAGTGAGGCTGTTGCTCAGAATAGAAAGCAAGATAAAGAGTCTCCCAGACAAACAAAAACTAAAGAAGCCTGTGACCACTAAACCAGCACTCAAAGACATTTTAAGGGAGACTCTTTGAGTGTTGAATAAACAAAACAAAAGACCAAAAGCAAGGAAGACTAGAAAGGACCACAGAACACTACCAGAAACACCAACTCTACAGGCAACACACTGACATTAATTCATGCCTTTCATTAATCACTTTAAATATAAATGGATTAAATGGTCCAATCAAAAAACATAAGGTATCAGAATGGATTAAAAAAAAAAGACCCATCATATGTTGCCTACAAGAGACTCATTCTAGACTTAAAGAGATCTGCAAATTGAAAATGAAGGGATGAAGAAACATCTATCATACTATGAACATCAAAAGAAAGATGGAGTAGTTATACTTATATCAGAAAAACTAGATTTTAAAACAAATATTCTAACAAGAGATGAAGAAGGGTCTATCCACCAAGAAGACCTAACAATCATAAATATTTATGTCCCCAATGTGAAAGCAACTAAATATATAAATCAATTAATCACAAATATAAAGAAACATTGATAATAATATGATAACAGTAGGGAATTTTAACACCCTAATTACAGCAATGGACAGATCATCTAAGCAAAAAATCAACAAGGATAAATGGCTTTGAATGACACATGGGATTACTTGGATGGACTTAACAGATGTATTCAGAACATTTCATTCTAAAGCAGCAGAATACACATTCTTCTTGAATGTACATGTAATATTCTCCAGAATAGATCATTTCCTGGGTCACAGCTCAGCCCACAACAATTACAAGAAGATCAATATCATACTGTGCATATTTTCAGACCACAACGCTGTGAAACTTGAAATCAACCACAAGAAAAATTTGGCAAGACCAAAAGTACTTGGAAATTAAAGAACATCTTACTAAAGAATGAATGGGTTAACCAAGAAATTTAAAAGGCAATAAAAAAGTACATGGAAGCCAATGTAAATGAAAACAAGACAGTCCATAACCTTTGGGATGCAGCAAAGGAAGTCATGATTGGGAAGTATATAGAAATCCAGGACTTGCTAAAAAAGGAAGAAATGTCAGCTTACACCCAAATGAGCTGGAAAAAGAAGAGAAAATAAACCCAAAAAATAGTAGATGAAGAAAACTAATGAAGATTAGAGCAGATATCAATAATATTGAAATCAAAATATAGTAAAACAGGTTAATGAAACCAGGAGCTGGTTATTTGAAAGAATTAAAAAGATTGATAAATTCATAGCCAGACTTATTTAAAAAAAAAAAAAAAAGGATAAGAGCCCAAATAAAATCACAAGTGAAGGAGGAGGGATCACAACCAACACCACAGAAATACAAACAATAATAAAAGAATCTTATGAGCAATTATATGCCAACAAATTGGGCAACTGGAAGAAATGTGCAAATTCCTAGAAACATACAAGCCACCAATACTGAAACAGAAAGAAATGGAAAATTTGAAAAGAACCATAGCCAGTAAAGAAATGTAATTAGTAATAAAAAAAAATCTCTGAACAAATAAGAGTCTAAGGTCAGATGGCTTCCCAGCCAATGAATTCTATCAAGCATTTAAAAAATAATTATACCTATTCTTTTGAAGCTGTTCCAAAAAAATATATAAATGGAAGAAAAACTTCCAAATTCATTCTATGAGGCCAGCATTAATTTGATTCCAAAACCAGACAAAGATCCCCTCTAAAATGGAGAATTACAGACAAATATCTCTGATGGACATGGATGCAAATTTATCAACAAGATACTAGCACATCATATCCAATACTACATTAAAAGAATTATTCACCATGATCAAGTGGGATTTATTCACGGACTGCAAGGGTGGTTCAGTATTCAAAAATCTATCAACATGATACATTTGACAAAATACAGCATCCTTTCTTGGTTAAAAATCCTAAAAAAAAAGTAGGGAGAGAAGGAACATACCTCAATATCATAAAGGCCATATATTAAAGGCCCGCAGTTAATATAATCCTCAATGGGGAAAAACTGAGAGCCTTCCCTCTAATTTCAGGAACATGATAGGGATGTTCACTCTCACCACTGTTGTTCAAACTAGTGTTGGAATTCCTAGCCTCACCAATCAGACAACAAAATGAAATAAAAGACATCTAAATCATCAAGGAAAAAGTCAAACTTTTGCTCTTCACAGATGACACTGATACTCTACATGGAAAACCCAAACGATTCCACCAAAAAACGGCCAGAACTGATACATGAATTCAGCAAAGTTGTGAGATATAAAATCAATGTACAGAAATCAGCTGCATTTCTATACACCAATAATGAATCAGCAGAAAGAGAAATTAAGGAATTAATCCCATTTACAATTGCACAAAAAAAATACCTAGGAATAAATTTAACCAGAGTAAAATAGATCTATATGCTGAAGACGATAGAAAGCTTATGAAAAAATTGAAGAAGAAACAAAGAAATAAAAAAAATATTCCACGCTCATGGATTGGGAGAACGAATAATTGTTAAAATGTCAATACTACCAAAAGCAATCTACAGATTCAATGCAATCCCTATCAAAATAATACCAGGATTCTTCACAGTGCTAGAACAAACAATTCTAAAATTTGTATGGAACCAGAAAACACTCTGAACAACCAAAGTAACTTTGAAAAAAGAAAACAAAGACTGGAGGCATCACAATTCCAGATTTTAAGCTGCAAAGCTGTAACGATCAAAACAGTAAGGTACTGGCACAAAAACAGACACATAGATCAATCGAACACAAGAGAGCCCAGAAATGGCCAACAAATATATGGCCAACAAATCTCTGACAAAGCAGGAAAGAATATCCAACGTAATACAGTCTCTTCAGCAAATGGTGTTGGGAAAACTGGACAGTGACATGCAGAAGAATGAACCTGGGACCACTTTTTTTCTGTCATACACAAAAATAAAATCAAAATGGATGAAAGAGCTAAATATAAAACAGGAAACCGTCAACATACTAGAGGAAAAAGCAGGCAGCAACCTCTTTGACCTCTGCCAGAGCAACTTTTTACTAGACATGTCTCCAGATGCAAGAAAAACAAAAGCAAAAATGAACTATTGAGACTTCACCAAGATAAAAACCTGCTGCACAGTGAAGGAAACAATCAACAGAACTAAAAGTCAACTGTTGGAATGGAAGAAGATATTTATAATGACATATCAGATAAAGGGTTAGGATTCAAAATCTATAATGAACTTATCATGCAATGCCCAAAGAAAACAAGTAAACAGTTAAGAAATAGGCAAAAGATATGAACAGACACTTTTCCATAGAAGACATCCAGATGGCTAACGGTCACATGAGAAGATGCTCAACATTGCTCATCACCAGAGAAATACAAATCAAAACTACAATGAAACATCATCTCACACCTGTCAAAATGGCTAAAGTTAACAACTCAGGACACAGCAGGTGTTGGTGACGATGTGGAGAAAGGTGACCTCTTTTGCACTGCTGGTGAGAATACAAACTGGTGCAACCACTCTGGAAAGTAGTATGGAGGCTCCTCAAAAAATTAAAAATAGAGCAACCCTATGACCCAGCAATTGCAGTACTGGGTATTTATCCAAAGGATACCGAAATGCTAGTTTGAAGGGGCACGTGCTCACCAATGTTTATAGCAGCATTATCAATAATAGCCAAATTATGGAAAGAGGACAAATGTCCATAGACCAATGAATGGATAAAGAAGATGTGGTACATATTTACAATAGAATATTCGTTGGTGATCAAAATGAATGAAATCTTGCCATTTGCAGCAACATGGATGGGACTAGAGTGTATTACGCTAAGTGATAGAAGTCAGTCAGAGAAAGATAAATATCATATTATCTTATTCATATGTGGAATTTAAGGAACTAAAGCAGATGAACATAGGATAAGGAAAGGAAAATAAGATAAAAACAGAAAAGGAGGCAAACCATAACAGACTCTTAAATACAGAGAACAAACTAAGGGTCGTTGGAGGAGTGCTGGGTGTGGGGATGGGCTGAATGCGTGATGGGCATTAAGGAGGGCACTTGTTGGGATGAGTGCTGGGTGTTATATGTAAGTGATGAATCACTAAATTTTACTCCTGAAACTATTATTACACTATATGTCAACTAAGTTGGATTTAAATTTTTAAAAAAGAGTAAAATACGTTGATAAATTGTTTTTGGATAAAAATAGCATCCCTCACAAGCTACCCAATCTTCTGTAATAATGTATGGTCCTCAATCAAAAACAAACCAGCATATAGGAAACAAGGCTGAACTTGACAAGTGGGAATAAGAGGACAGGATAGAAATAGAAATAAATGTGATTCAAACATTGGCTTTATCAGCCATGGTTTTAAAAATAGTTGTGGTGGAGATGCGTTCAAGTAAAATATATAACTAGATGGAGTATCTCTCCTGAGAACTAGAATTTAAGAAAACTATCTGGAAATAGTAGAGTTAAAAAAATACATTCACTGGGGTGCCTGGGTGGCTCAGTAAGTTAAACAACCGAGTTCAGCTCAGGTCATGCATGATCTCACAGTTTGTGGGTTGGAGCCCCACATCAGGCTCTGTGCTGACAGCTCAGAGCCTGGAGCCTGCTTCACATTCTGTGTCTCCCTCTCTCTATGTCCCTCCTCCACTTGCAGTCTGCCTCTTGCTCACAAATAAATAGACACTAGAAAAATTTAAAAAGCACACTCGCTGAAATTAAGGATAAATGAACAAGATTAACCACAGATACAACACAGCTGAAGAGAAGGTGATAATTCAATTTAAATTATATAGACTGAATCACAAAGAAATAAAAGGATGGGAAAATACATAAAAGAGCCTGAGAGACATATGTGATACAGGATAAGATCTAATACATCCTTTTAGGACAGAGCACCCACTTCTCAGCTGCTGTGTTAGCTGCTAACATCTCGCAACTGCTCTCTTCAGAGAATTGCCTTGGCTGACAAGAGCTTGTCTAGAATGGTAAGAGGATATATTCTAAGGGGTGGACAAAAACTATGACCAGCTGAAACATGTATACAAACACCGGATCCATGAGATATCTCTCAGTTGTTATTATATGAGCCATATACCCCATGGGGTCAGGAGGAAGGTAGCTTTAAGCAGAACCCACATCTTCGCCTAACTTTCTTTTACCTCCCAGTTCTGTGTTCCTCACTCCCTTGTAACTAACACTTGGAAGCACTTCCTCGATAAATCAAGTGCCTAAGAATATCTGACAGACTCTGTTAATTGGAAACCAACCTAGACACTAATACGTTTTTAAAATATAGGAAAGGATATACAATATACATAAAAATAAAACATTATAGCAGAATGTTGTTCTATAAGAAATCAATGGAAAATGAGGAAAAGTGGAATAAAAATTTTAAAGCACTAAAAGAAATTAAAACTTCCCAAAGAAGTCCTGCAGACCTAGGCTAAAGAAATAAAAACTAGGTCTTTCATGTAAAAGGAAATGATTCCACATATAAAAAGCAAAAAACTACAGGAATAATTGAAGTGAATAGTTTAAAGTGGAAAAAAGTGCTAAAAATTAGTGAGCTAATCTTTGTCTTAAAAGATTGTCTTAAAAGCTAGAGAAAGAGCAGTGAATTAAACTTAAAAAAAGTAAGAGAAAAGAAATAATAACTATAATAGTAGAAGTCAATTAGCTAGAAAATAAGCATACAATGGAAAACAAATCAACAAAATTGAAAACTTTATATGTAATAAAATAATATATACCAATAAAATAATATAATTGATTAAAAACCTAGCATGGCTGATAAAGAAAAAATAAAAAAACTGTAATCATCAATGTTAACAATAAGAAGGGAGTCTTCACTGCAAATTCTACACACATTAAAAAGAAAATAAAAGATATTATAAATAATTTTATGCTGATAATTTGAAAAAAATCAACAAATTTATTTTTTAATGTTTTTTATTTAATTTGAGAGACAGAGAGAGACAGTGTGAGCAGGGAAGGGTCAGAGAGAGAGGGAGATACAGAATCCGAAGCAGGCTCCAGGCTCTGAGCTAGCTGATGGCACAGAGCCAGACATGGGACTCGAACCCATGAACCATGAGATCATTACCTGAGCTGAAGCCGGATGCCTAACCAACTGAGCCACCCATGCGCCCCAACAAATTTCTTGAAAAACATAAACAATTAAAACCTATATAAGAAATAGAAAATATGAATAATCCAATATCTGCCATTTTAAGGTAAATGGCAAATTAATCCACCATTTTATAATTTTCCCATAGAGAAATCTTCAGGCCTTGACGACAAAGCTAGCAATACTTTCAAATATTTAAGAAAAGATAAAACAATTCTAATATAAAATCTTCAGGAAATATAAAACAAAGAGAAAGCTTTCCAATTGATTTTATGAGGCCATAATAACCCTGATACCTAAACCCAACAAGAAATTTATAGGACAATAAAAGTGTAACTCAATACATTTCATGAAATAGATGGAGAAGTCCTACCCAAATATTAGCAAATTTAACCTAGTAGTATATAAAAAGAAAACATAAAATGACCAGTGGGAATTTGTGTCAGTACTGATTGCAAGATGGTTTAATACTTTAAAAATCAGTTCTATTCATTGTTGCCAAAACTTGGAAGCAACCAAGATGTTCTTCAGCAGGTGAAGGCATAAATAAACTGTGATACACCCAGATAATAGAATATTATAACATAGATGAGTTATCAAGCTTATGATAAAGGCCTTAAATGCATATTTACTAAGTGAAAGAAGCAAATCTGAAAAGGTTGTATATGCTATATACTGTATGATCCCAACTCTATGACATCCTGAAAATGGCAAAATTATAAAGACAAGATAAAAGATCAGTGGTTGCCAGGGGTGAAGGGGAACTCGTGGGGGAGGGGGGCAGGGAGTAGGATAAATAAGTAGGAAAGCACTGAGGATTTTTAGGGCAGTGAATATATTCTATATGGTATTATAAAAATGGATATATATCATCATATATTTATCCAAACCCATAGAATGTACAACACCAAGAGTGAATGTTAAAGTAAACTCTGTAATTTCGGTGACTATGATGTGTCAGTGTAGATATGTCCTTGGTAAAATATGTGCCATTGTGGTAAGTAATGTTGATTATGGGAAAGGCCCTGCATGTGTGGGGGCAGGAGATATAAAGAAATATCTGAGAGTGCCTGAGTGGCATGTCCTACTTTGGCTCAAGTTATGATCTCCCGGTTCATGAGTTTGAGCCCCACATCAGGCTTTGTGCTGACTGGCAGTGCAGAGCCTGCTTTGGATCCCCTGTCTTCCTCTTTCTCTCCCCCTTCCCTGCTCACACACATGTGCACTTTCTTTCTCTCTCTCTCAAAAATAAACATTAAGAGGGGCGCCTGGGTGGCTCAGTAGGTTGAGCGGCCAACTTCGGCTCAGGTCAGATCTCACGTTAGTGGGTTCAAGCCCCGTGTCAGGCTCTGTGCTGTCAGCTAGCTCAGAGCCTGGAACCTGCTTCCGGTTCTGTGTCTCCTTCTCTCTCTGCCCCTCCCCCTTTCATGCTCTGTCTCTCTCTGTATCAAAAATAAATAAAACATTTTTAAAAAATTAAAAAAAAATAAACATTAAGAAAAAAAAAAAGAAATCTCTGAATATCCCTCTTAATTTTGTTGTAAACCTAAAACTGCTGTAAGGAAAAAAAGTCATAATAATCAGTGTTATTCACTAAAAAATGAATAAAACAGAAACACTTTATAATAATCTCATAGAGGTAGAAAAGAATATTTGATAAAATTCTACACCTATTAATAAAAGAAGAAATATATGATGATCTGAATAGATTTAGTAAAAAACATTTAATAAAATTCTATACCTACTTATGATTTTTAAAACTCAGCAATTAAAAATAGAAGAGTAGTTTCCTAATCTGATAAAGGGATCCGTTTTAAAAATACAGTTTGTGGGGCACCTGGGTGGCTCAGTCAGTTCAGCTTAGGTCATGATATCACAGTTTGTGGGTTCGAGCACCACATCGGGCTCTGTGCTGACAACTAGCTCAGAGCCTGGAGCCTATCTTCGGATTCTGTCTCCCTCTCTCTCTCTGACCCTTCCCTGCTCGTGCTGTCTCGGTCTCTCAAAAATAAATTTTTAAAAAACATAAAAAATTTAAAAATACAGTTTGGGACATCTGAGTGGCTTAATTGGTTGAGCATCTGACTCTTGATTTTGATTCAGGTCATGATCCAGGGTCATGGAATCGGGCCCCATGTCAGACTCCATGATGAGCATGGAGCCTACTTAAGATTCTCCCTCTCTCTCTCTCTCTCTCTTTCTCTCTCTCTCTCTCTTTCTCTCTCAGTCCCTCTCTTTCTCCTTCTGCCCCTCCCCCTTGCTCAAAAAAATAAATACAGTTAATATTAAATTTTGAAAGCAACTGAACAAGAATAAGAAAACAATATCAATACCAATACTTCTATTCAACATATTTCTAGAGGTTCTAACCAGTTCAATAAGGAAAAAATACATAAAGAGAATGATAGATATGGAAACCATTACTCAGAGATGACTTGATTGTTTCTCTAGAAAATCTAAAAGAATCTACAAACTATTAAACATAAATGAATTTAATAAGGTCACTAGAAACAATGCAAAAATACGGCAAAATGACATTTTATGTGGGAAATAATTGGAAAATGAAATTTAACTTAAAAATACCACTACAATAACATCAAATACAACATCTGCTACTTAGGAATACATAAAAACAGTGCAAAACTTTCTCCTTGAGAACAACAAACATTGATGATAGAAAATAAAGAAGACAATAATAACTGGAGAGATATACTCTTTGCATTGACTAGAAGACTCAATATTGATAACTGTCATTTCTCCCCTAAATCAACACATCCCCTACCAAAATTCTAGCATGCTACTTTGTGCAAATTAACAACTCTATTCTAAAATGGAAACTCAAGAACTTAGTGTAGCCAAGATAATACTGAAGAATAAAAGCTAAACTGGAAGATTTATATTACCAAATACCAAAAGTTATTGTGGGCACATCTGGGTGGCTCAGTTGGTTAAGCATCTGACTCTTGATTTCAGCTTAAGTCATGATCTCATGATTTGTGGGTTTGAGCCTTGTGTGAGACTGTGCACTGATAGTGTGGAACCTGCTTAGAATTCTCTCGTCCTCTCTCTCTGCTCCTCCCATGCTTGCATTCTCACTCAAAATAAATAAATAAACTTAAAAACATATCTTTAAAAAGTTATTAAGAAGGTAAAAATAATTAAGATAGTGAGGAATCAGCACTACAATAGATAACTAAGCCACTGGAACAAATTAGAGTCCAGAAATAGACCCACTCAAAATATTAACCTAGTTTTGAAAAAATGCTACTGTAATTCAAAGTGTAAAGGATAATCTTTCCAATAAATGATTCTAGGTCCACATGAAAAAAAAATGATATTAATCCTTATATATTACCATGTAAAAAAATCTATTCAAGAATCATCAGAATTAGAGGCACTTCTGGGTTGCTCAGTTGGTTAAGCATCTGACTTTTGACTTCAGTGCAGGTCATGATCTTATGGTTTGTGAAATGGAACCCTGCCTCAGACACTGTGCTGACAGCATGGAGTCTGCTTGGAATTTTCTGTCTCCCCCTCTCTCTGCACCTCCCCTGCCTTCTCTCTCTCTCAAAAATAAAGAAACATTTTTTTTAAAGAAAATAACTATCAATTAAATGTGAAAATAAGAAAAACAAAGTTTCTAGGAGAAAACATAAAAGAGTACTATCACAACATTGGAGTTGGCAACAACTTCTTTTAAAAAAACATTTTTTTTTTAACATTTATTCATTTTTGAGAGACAGAGAGAGACAGAGTGTGAGCTGGGGAGGAGCAGAGAGAGAGAGAATCCGAAGCAGGCGCCAGGTTCTGAGCTGTCAGCACAGAGCCTGGTGCGGGGCTCAAATGCACTGACCTTGAGATGATGACCTGAGCTGAAGTCAGACGCTAAACCGACTGAGCCACCCAGGCGCCACAATAACAACTTCTTAAACAGGAAATAAATAAGCACTCCCCAAAGAGAAAAGATTGAGATATTAAGCTTATATTAATAAAATCTTCTATTCTTTAAAAGTCACCAATTACACGTAGCGCCACAAGACACATTAGAAAAAATGTTTGCAATATATATCTGTCTGACAAAATAATCATAATGGTGTACATATAGAATGCCTACAAATCAGTAAGTAAAAGACTAACAAGACAATAGAAAAGTAGGCGAGAGGTTTCAATTGGAACTTCACAAAGTAGTATATCCAAATAAGGATATGAAAATGTGTTCAATGTCAATATTATTAGTCATTTAGGAAATTGAGATTAATAACAAAATTTAATATCATCAAAGTACTGAAATTAAAA
Source organism: Mungos mungo (assembly GCA_004023785.1). Lineage (NCBI taxonomy): Eukaryota > Metazoa > Chordata > Mammalia > Carnivora > Herpestidae > Mungos > Mungos mungo. Next base: position 3,131 of record PISW01009325.1, on the reverse strand, counting down.
TAATTAACTATACCTATTGTGATGAGGATATGGAGCAATTGAAACTCTCAAATACTGCTGGTGGGAGTTTAAATTGGTCCATCTACCAGGAAAACTGTTTAGCAGTTTTACAGCAAACATATGCCTAACATAACACCAGCCATTCCATTTCTATATATTCACCCAATAAAAAACAAATGTTTATTTTTTTATCAATTACAAACCCCTAAATATTAAAAGTATAGAGTCCCACAGTTGAGGTTGGATCATCTGAAACAAGATACTTGGATAAAATATATCTCTCCAAATATTAGAAAAGCATAGGAAGAGGTAGAGGGAAAATAAATGCAATACTGAAGTGATAAAGTAAATAAGTTAGTTATAATCATAAAGGGAGAAGTCCATTAGACATACTCGTTACACAGGAAGACAGCAGTAGTGCAAACTGAGGCTGGTTCCATTGGACCCCATGATCTTATTGCCAACCTATGTGTGGTGGTTGAAATTTTTAGCATTCTCTTGTTCCCTGGGGTAGAGTAGAAATATTTCACCTCTGGTAAACTATAACACTTTAAATATTAATATACTTGCTGGAAAGGACTCATCTGGCTTTAGAAGATATTTTATTGAGTAGATCATATTTTGCCCTCAGAAATGTTGGATTGAGAAAATCCAGCTTGATCAAATAGCCCGAGAGGCCTATGCCATCCAATAAAACAGAAGTTGATGTCTTTCCTCTGAAATAAAAGGTTTTTGCCATAAAAAGAAGCCATTTAAAACTAGAAAGTTTTTTTTAGAATTCTGGGATGTTTTTAACATAGTATTCATCTTCCCATTCATTTTGTGGTATTTGAGGTGACCTATCAATAACAAATTAAGTATATTATATGATTCTAAAGAAATCAGCACTTCTTAAGATTTCCAACTAAATCTTAAGGCATTATTTATTTAGTTGAATTGTCACTCAAATTAATGATCTCCCTATTGACTAGAAATTATGAGAAGTGAAACGGAGGTATCAGGCAATTTGTCCATGGCCACCCACAGAGTTAGTTTTCAGAGAAGTATTAGAATTCCGATTCCCTGCCCCATATTCATAGACCACAAGACTATGTCTCATAACCCAAATGATTACATTAAGTATCTTAAACTAAAAGAATATTTTTATTTCCTCTAACCTTTTCCTTGCCACTCAGAAATGTTTTATATTATTCTTATTTTGTTTTTTGTCTGTCTCTGTATTTAAAGACTTTTAAAATAATAAAGCAAAGTTAAATAACTGGAGTCTTCTCTGCTATTTCTTTTTATCCTATAAAAGTGAAGGTGGAGGAGGAGGTGGGGGCATAGAAAAGAAATATAACCACCACTAACTCTTAGATGCTGAGATGGGCCTCTTGTTCACAACCATGTCCTCCATGCATGGTGGGAGGTCAGTTTGGTCAGAAGAGCACTTATTTTTAAGACATTGAAAGCCATATATTAAGTGGTTGTGTAAGCAGTTAGGAAAAGCATTGGGAAAATTTTCCCAGGATGTTAAGAAAAAAAAGGGGTAAAAATAAAATAAAATGATGGAATCTGGAAGACACGTCTTAAAATTATAGTGTTCTCATGTAACAAGTGGAAGACTATGTATTATAGAAAAACCTGAGAGAAATTAAAGATCCAAATATAAACGCTTGCTTGCTAAAAAGAAAGCCAATCCAGAAAATGGGAATTAAAAGTGTAAGGGAAAGAGGTCAGTGTTTCCTTTCTCCACACTACCTTCATTTCTTAATATGCTGAAGAATATCTGGGATATAGAAGGACACATTTTAGAGACTGAGAGACTATGAGTCTGGAAAGAAAAAGAAAATATAGGATGTAACCCAAAATGTTTCGGGGAGCAATGTTTTTGGGTGAGAGAGGGATTTAAAGGAAAGAAGATAAAGATGATGAGATGACTTTTAATAGTGTGTAGAAGATCTAAGATACTCATGGAATAACTAGGAGGTGATGTGTATGTAGCAAGCAGGTAAATGTAAGGGTCTAGTGCTCAGGACAGATATATGGTTTGTAGATTTAAAAAAAACCTGAAAGTTACTTGTTTAGTATCTGATGACATAGTGGTTGCTTGGATAGGAAGCTGAGTAGAAATAGAAATGATAAAGACACGGAGCCCTGGAACAGCAACCTTTATAAGAAAAGCAGAGGAAGACTGGGGTAAGGCGAAGACTGAGGAGAACCAGGAGAGCTGGGATAAAACCACCTAAGTGTGACACACAAACCAAGGGATGACTGTTCAAGAAGGAGGAAAGAGTGAATCGTGTTAGCAGGCAGAGGACTCAGATCTGTATAGGATTTTCAGAGGAACTGGTAGTGAGGCAAGTGAGAAGGTTCATCCAGGACTTTTGATTAAAGAAGAGAGTCTTTTCTTCAACTAGGCACCCTATAAAGACAAAGGCAGCTGCAGGAGCCAAAGAAATTTTTTTATTAGAAGCTCTGAAACATGGAGGCCCAGCTGTGTCGATTTCCACATCTGGACAACAAAGTGAGAAAGAGCCAAGAAGATTCTCCTACCTCTTCACAAGTCACAGCATGTCTGTGGGACATCATTTTCAGCAGCTGTAGTGTGCTCTTGGACATTTGGGGGATAGCATCTTCACACAGATATCAAGGGTTTAAGGGGGACAGCAGCGGCAGTGAGCAGTTAAGTAAATCAGTCAAGCCTCTTTAAAAATGGAAAACTATTGAAACTTATGAAAGAGATTGAAGAAGACACCAAGAAATGGAAAAATATTCCCTGTTCATGGATCGGAAGAATCAACATTGTGAAAATGTCATTACTACCCAAAGCAATCTACACATTCAATGCAATCCCCATCCAAATTGCACCAACATTCTTCTCAAAGCTAGAACAAACTATCCTCAAATTTGTATGGAACCACAAAAGATCCCGAAGAGCCAAAGTCATATTGAAGAAGAAAACCAAAACAGGAGGCATCACAATCCCAGACTTTAGCCTCTACTACAAAGCTGTCATCATCAAGACAGTATGGTATTGGCACAAAAACAGACACATAGACCAATGGAATAGAATAGAGAACCCAGAACTGGGCCCACAAATGTACGGCCAATTAATTTTTGACAAAGCAGGAAAGAGTATCCAATGGAAA